>VZUI01003815.1:0-41086 GCA_013401135.1 Cettia cetti
AATAGTAATAGTAATAGTAATAGTAATAGTAATAGTAATAGTAATAGTAATAGTAATAGTAATAGTAATAGTAATAAATGTCCGGATTTCAGGCTCCCTCATTACAAGAAAGGTACTGACAGACTGAGTGAGTTCAGTGAAACCACGAAAACCATCAAGTAGTTGGGGCATCTGACCCCATAAGGATAAGCTGAGAGGAACCGAGGTTGGTTTTTTCTGGAGAACAAATTGTTTTGAAAGGATTTAGTAGTGGTTCTCCATGAAGGTGGATGAGGAAACAGAGCCTTCACAGTGCATAGTGGGAGGACAAGAGACAATTGTTATAAAAAATTTGAGGGAGGTTCTTACCAGATTTGAAGAGAAACTCCTTTCCTGTCAAACAACAAAAGAGATTCCACAGAGAGGTGAGTGGTCAACACCCAACAGGATACAGCCCTGAGCAGCCTGGTCTGCCCTCAGAGTTGACCCTTCTTTGAGCAGTAGATTGGATTAGAGACTTTGTGAGGCACCAATGCCTGAATTATTCTAGGAATAGTCTCTCTATATAAATGTTATTCTGTTTTCATTTTGCTGCCCATATTTTTGAGAAAGACTCCTAGGGAGAAACTAGTAGCATTTCCAAAATACCACTTAGTGTAATTGTGAGGACAATGCCTAAAGGTTTTTAGCTTTTTATACATTTTTCATATATTCGTAACTTTGTAGACTGCTATTATATAGTTACAACTTCTAGTAGTTTTCCTGCTCTCTCTCATAACTTAACAAACCCTTACTAATACATTCTTAAATCCTGTTTAGTTTTACCTTTAGTCTAGCAATGACAATTTGTTTTGCACCATACATGGTACATACAATAAGGTGTGGGGCTAAAAGATTGAAGGGGGAGTGGGCTCTAATGGGGTAGAACCTGGGGGAAGTTACCTAATCAACTGCTCTTCTAATTCGATAATATTTGCTGGATATATTAATTACCTAACCTTCTAAAAGTCTAGAAATACTAGAAATGCCATATTGTGCACGTGAAAGTTTTCAATTAAAGACTTACTTCTACATTATCATTTTAACACTGTTTGGAAAACTTTATATTTTATTCCAGGCAACAACAGAAGAGTGATTTAGGTATAATTGTTGCACTTCTTGTTGTCAGGCCTTGACTCCTGGCCTAGGTTAATAAAAGTATGGATTGAGGCAGTGTTTCAGCTCATTTCTTCTGGTTTTGGTGATTTAGTTATGGGGAATTTTTTACATTGCTCTAGGTAGAGGGTGGGTTTTTTAATGATTTTTGGAACTTGTTCGTTTTCTTTTGGGTTGAAACCACAATTTACTTAGCAGGTCATTAAATATTGTAAAATACTAGGGATAGGTCTGAATAGTGAAACTCAATTTTGACACTCGGTGGGGTTGAAAAGAGCTAAAGAAAAAGAGCAATTGGAAATATAAAAGGGAGGATAAGTGGAATAATTAAGAAAGGGCGACTGATTAAGCGCAACACTGATAATTGATAACCCATTGTGATAATTATAAACCCATGGTATTGGAGTGAGGTTCCAGGCATGGAAAACTGGTTTTCCAAAATCATAGAGACATATGATAAATAAAATTCAGAGCAAGAATGTGGTTAGAGATTTTGGTTATGTTAAAGGTAATAACCTTGGCATAAGTCTTTTAATAAATAAGAACAATATGCATGTCCTGAAAACAGAAAACTGTGTGATTACAGTAGTTCATGCTTATGCACACACACACAGTCTTGCATATATAGGATAAATAATTCTCTAGAACTTTTCATAATGATTGGTCTGTGCATGTACATTATATTTACAACCATGCTGTTGAAGTATTTCAGCACAAATTCTGTTGCTATGATGAAATATTTAGCTGGAGTGATGGCATTTGGTATACATCATTGGAGTAGCAGCTATTAGTGTTATGTAGTACATCATCAATGTGACAACTTTGAGAGGACATGTAATATATAACCAGAAATGTCCCATTTGGACATCAATATGTGGCATTTACTGGTATTAATAATGCAGTGGTTTTAGTTTCAAACAGCAAATAGACATAATTCTGATTCTAAACAGCAGTGAAATTCTTGTCAACAGTGCCACAGAAGCTTCTACCGTGCAACGACCTTTGTGATAATAAATGATTCTCAGCCTAGAGTCTATGTATACAGATTACCACCACTTACACTACTATATGGGTAAAAAAACCCACCATCAACAACAACAACAACAAAAATATCAAAATCAAATAAGAAAAAATACTATAAAGTGAAAGCAAATACAAACAGAACTGGTCAGCCATTCCATCAGCAAAATAGTGTGTACATGCTATGAATTATTCTGTGAGTAAAGAGGATCAGTGAAAGCAGAAGGAAGAGCCTTGAGAAACAAAAAAACCCTTGATGGTTGTGGGAATTGATGCATAACTTAGATGATACACCTTCATAATTTAAACATTAAGTCATGAAAATAGGAGATTTCAACATATATTCAGGGGGGTAAGGAAACTTCCCAGTCTGAGCATTCATGAGACTCTCTCTGTCAGTCATGCTGCCAGCACCAGAGACTTGCACTGCTGGGACCCCTCCACAGCTGCAGTGAGCCCGTGGGTGCCCTGCACACCCCACTCACAGTCAGATCAGGTTTCCTGACTGCTTTAACCCCAGGCTTCCCATTGCAAAGTCTGAGATGTCTCATTCCATAAAGCCATTTACTCACAGTGCAATAACATAAAAACAGCCCGAGCTGGTGCCTCCAAGGAGAAACCCCCTGGGCTTTTATACCCTCACAGTCACAGGCAAAAATCTTGCTCTTTTCCCTGAGTTCTCTGGTCCTGCTGTGCCTGCCAATGTCCATCCACCTGCCTGGCACCACCTTCTTTGTGCCATTTGTTAACCAAAGTGTTGGCAGCTCATGGCCTCTTGTCTCAGGCTCTTACCCAGAGCTCATCTGCATCTCAATCTGCAGTTTGCAAACAGAGGCTACCTGCACCAGGTATATCCCTCAACAAAAGGAGTGATGAATATATCAGGATGTAATTTTTGTTCCTTAAATTTGCATGTATTTCATGATATCTGTTAAAACAGATTTCTTTTCCTTTAACCTTGAAAACTTATGTTAGCTTGCCTCAGCTATCACTGAAATTTAAACTTTAAAAATGGTCTGAGTTTTCAGTTCAATATTACAACTATATTGTCAAATCAGCACTGCATCAGTCTTATATCTGAAAAATGGCAACTGGCTTACAAAATCATAGAATCATGGAATAACTCAAGCGGGAAGGGACCCAATAAGGATCGTCAAGTCCCACTTCCTGTTATCCACAGGACTATCTACAAATAAATTTTTCAGAAAGATTAAGGAAACAGTTAATGTAAAAGCTTAATCAGTCCAAAGAAAATGTAAGGCTTGTAGATATAAAGAAAATAGTCTTTAAGTATTTGACACCAATAGATCCCCAAATAATTCCTATGTTAATATTTTTTTCCTCCTTAAATCAATATAATTTTTTTCTTATCTTACAGTGTATTTTTTTTTCACTCTTGATTTAAAACATGGTATCATAGCTGTCACTGTAGAAATTGACACATTACAGAAACAAAAAATGGGAAACATTTAAATGAGCAATGGCCGAAATGGAATCCAATAGCAAGTGAAGAAGATGCACAAGACTGCACCTGTTCAGCACATCTCCTAAGCATCAGGTCAACAGGCCTTCCACATAAGTCCTGTGCTTCAAATACCTCTTCCACTTTAATACTGTTTCTACGTCCACCATCTCTACCAAACAACAACAGCAACAAAACCCAACAACAAAACAAATGTACTTTTTACCATTGCATTTTGAGTTATATCTGATGGTAGAATTCAATTCTAATGGCCTTACCTGAAGGATTTCAGTGATTTTTAGTAGATTTGCATCATGGTCTAAAGACCTATATTTCTCGATGAGAACTTAAATTTTTAGGACCAAGGTCCTAAATAGCTGCTACTCCAATCTAAATTTCCTTCTTCCTACTGAAAAAGTTTCCTACTGAAGATAGCTTCAGCATTCATTCTTTACATTTGGGTATTCTTGAGTTAGACAACACAGGGAGCCATTTAGTTTTAAATATGAACCCATTACTGAATGTTCTGCATTGTAATTCTTTCCTTGACTAATAAACTGGTGATTTCATTAAGCAACACATTACACAATGCATATGTTGCACTCTGTACTGACAATAAAGTTTTCTGAAGGCCAGCAATGTTCCATACCTAATTTTACCCTTAGAGACTGCCTACAGATTACTTGTTCACAAATTTGTGCCTCCAACTTTAAAATTTACTTTGTGGTAAACTATCAGTTAAATGTGTTGGGGAAAACAGGTTAATAAAAAGAGTGAAAGATGAATGAAGAAAATACATCCAAAAGTTTGCATGAATAACACTAGATGGTTTTGCATAATGTTTATTAAAATATTATCATGTTTTTCATATGTTTGTTTTATCTACAGTATTATCTATCTGAAAATGTCCTTTTGAAAGACATGCAAGATTTTTTCCTTGTATAAATATGAATTTGAAAAAATCTGCAGACTTTAACATTATGTATATTTGTAATAGCCTTTCTTGTCCTTTGACAGTAAGCTAACGGAATGTATGTATTTTAAAGTTTTTAATAAAATGTAACAAA
The DNA here is from genome assembly GCA_013401135.1 of Cettia cetti. Taxonomy (NCBI): domain Eukaryota; kingdom Metazoa; phylum Chordata; class Aves; order Passeriformes; family Sylviidae; genus Cettia; species Cettia cetti. The sequence goes on from VZUI01003815.1 coordinate 4,684, forward strand.
GATAATTCTTATTAATCAGAAAAGAAAGTTTACTCTAAATTATGGTATTTGCATATTCTTCATATTATCAGTTAGATCCAATAACAACCATAATGATATAAATAAATAGATTCCAAATACCTAAATACACAGATCATTTTGAATGAGTTTAAATTAAGAACTAAATGAAAAAATGCAAGAATGGTTATTTTCATGTAATTAAGTGTGACTTTTAATCTTTGATATTTTTAGGAAATGAAGGTTGAAAGTAAATGTGTTTCTTTTTCTTCTATTTAATTTTCAGGGCTTGTTTGATTGATTTTTGGTTTTGCTTTTCAACCTAAAATTATTTGTAATAAAATCTATGTCCCATCTGATAGCACAAGAAGGAGGAGAAGCAATCAGTGACACACAATTAAGTGCTCATTTCAACATAATTTCCCAACTATTTCACAGTAGTGAATGGGGACAGTGATTTTTGGAACATATTTGGTGATTTATGGAGTAATTAAACAAACACAGTTCAACAATTGTCTAGCTAATAAATCATGAAGCACACCTTTTTAATTGTTTCTTTTATGCTTTAATTATTGATGTTCATGTCTTCTGTTGTGATATTCTTCTAAAACAGTGTCAAATATGGTGTGAAATAATGTAACATTTGAAGAAACTTAGAAATAAAAAGAGGATGTATCATCTTTGAAAGGAGGGTCAGGTCTCTCAGGAATTGTTTAAGGGGGCTGCAAGGGCATGTAGGAAAAAAATTAGGGAGGCCAAAGCTCAGTTAGAAATTAAATTGGCAACTTTTGTAAAGAGTAATAAAAGATTTTTTTACAACTACATTAATAGTAAAAGAAAGGGTAAGACCAACCTTTTTTCTCTACTGGATATGGGAGGGAACTTAGTAACTGCAGATGAGGAGAAGATGGAAATGCTTAACACCTTCTTTGCCTCAGTCCTTAATGGGAAGAAGGCTTGTGCTCAGGACAACTGTCCTTCTGGGTTGGTAGATGGTGTCAGGAGCAGAATGGTCCCTGTAATCTGGGAGGAGGCAATCAGAGAACTGCTGAGCTGCCTGGATGTTCATAAATCCATGGGCCTGCATGGGATCCATCCCAGGGTGATGAGGGAGCTGGCGGATGAACCTGCAAAGCTGCTCTCCATCATTACCAACAGTCCTGGCTCACTGGTGAGGTCGCAGATGACTGGAATGTGACACCCATTCACAAAAAGGGTGGGAAGGAGGACCCAGGTAATTATAGGCCAGTTAGCCTGACCTCAGTACTCAGTAAGGCAATGGAACAGTTTATACTGAGTGTCATCATGCAGCACTGAAACTTGGCCAGGGTATCAGACCCAGCCAGCATGGGTTTAGGAGGGGTAGGTCATGTTTTACCAACCTGGTCCCCTTTTATAACCAGGTGATTCACCTGGTGGATGCAGGGAAGGCTGTGGATGTTGTCTATCTGGACTCCAGCAAGGCCTTTGACTCCCACAGCACACTCCTGGAAAAGCTGGCAGCCCGTGGCTTGGACAGGAGCACTCTTTGCTGGGTTAGGAACTGGCTGCATGGCCGGGCCCAGAGAGTGCTGGTGAATGGTGCCACATCCAGCTGGCAGCCAGTCACCACTGGTGTCCCCCAGGGGTCTGTGCTGGGGCCAGTTCTGTTCAATATTTTTATTGACAGCATGGATTAGGATATTGAGCCCATCATTAGTAAATTTGCAGATACACTAAGCTGGGACTGTGGAAGGTAGAAGGGCTCTGCAGAGAGACCTGGAATGATTGGATGAATGGGTGGAATCCAATAAGATGAAGTTTAATCAGTCCAAGTGTTGAGTCCTGCATTTTGGCAGCAATAACCCCCTGCAATGTTACAGGCTGGGGATGGTGTGGCTGGACAGTGCCCAGGCAGAAAGGGACCTGGGGGCACTGGTGACAGCAGCTGAACATGAGCCAGCAGTGTGCCCTGGTGGCCAAGAAGGCCAGTGCCATCCTGGCCTGGATCAGGAATGGTGTGGCCAGCAGGAGCAGGGAGGTCATTCCTCCCCTGCACTGGGCACTGGTGAGGGCACACCTTGAGTGCTGTGCCCAGCTCTGGGCCCTCAGTTTGGGAAGGACCTTGAGACACTTGAGCGTGTCCAGAGGAGGAAACGAGGCTGGAGAGGGGCTTGGAACACAAACCCTATGAGGAATGGCTGAGGGAGCTGGGGGTGTTTAGCCTGGAGAAAAGGAGACTCAGAGGTGAACCTTAAAACTCTCTACAACTTCTTAAAAGATGGGGGTTGGACTCTTTCTCCTGGCCGCAACTGACTGAATGAGGGGACCACAAACTTAGGCTGCACCAAGGGAGATATAGGTTGGATATTAGGAAAAAGTTTTTCATGGAAAGAATAATAAAGTACTGGAATTGTGTGCCCGGGGAGGTGGTGGAGTCACCATCCCCAGATGTGTTTAAAAAAAGACATCCAGATGTGGCACTCAGTGCCACGGTCTAGTTGACGTGTTAGGGCATGGGTTGGACTTGATGATCTTGAAGGTCCCTTCCAACCCAGTAATTCTGTGATTCTGTGTGATTCTGTAATATTATTGAGAGCTTAAATAATAAGTGCCGTCAAAATAGCTCGTAATATAAGAATACCTTTATGTTACTTTGCTTGTTACCAAATGCTAGTCTGGTCTGTTCTTGGCTGGTCTATTTCAGCTTTTCTTTCCTGTTCCAATCCCTCACCCTTGGATATTTCAACTACTGTACAGGTTTGACCCATCTCTCTTTCCAAATGACATGCTACTCTTAATATTCATGAAAAATAATTAATTTTCACTTCTGTACAAGTCATATATTGCAGCTCTGTTATTTGAGTCCTATGAAAAATTCCTTTCCTTGCACCCTTTTTTTCCTGCTCCTCATCATTGCTTCCCTGGATATCAGAGCTACTCTCCTCTGAATGTGTTAGTCACTCATGAATAATGACATAAAAGCCTGGCAGTGCTTTAGAAGAAGAGACCTTTATTACACTTTTCTAACAACCATTAATATTTCTAATACTCAGCAGTTTTCTGATTTTCTTTTGTGAAAGGATGAATCATGACTACATGGCAAAATGGGCATGGGGTGTGCAACTATTACCACTTTCATTAATGCAGCTGAAATGCAGACAAGCAGAACAATACATTTCCTCTGTGTCTGACAGGAAATTTCTAGGTTTTCAACACCTCTTATCTGCTTTCACTGAGTTCATAAACCCTAATTAAAGCAAAAGTCTAGCAAGATGGTCACATCATTTTCCTGATCCATTGTGCCTGAAAGACAGCAAGGCTTCATATACATCAAATAATTTCATTCTTCATGGGAATTATCATGAGATTTTTTTTCCCATAATGACAAAAAATAAAATTATTTTAAAAAAGAAAAAGGAGCTATGACCTTAGTTTTTCTTCATAAGGCTGTAACCCTCGGGAGTCATACCTAAAAGGTATGGTCCAAAAATGCTGAAACTCATGGTGGGAGGCAGCAAAGCAGGGGAGGAGGAAAGCAAGGTAGCAAAGTTGGTGTTTCATGGCAATCTAATGGATCATTCAAAATACAAATGTCAACTCCCAAAGTTACTTGCTGATTTTTGTTTAAGAACACATAGCACAAGTAAGAAAAGAAGACAGTGAATGTATTGTCTTAACAAAAACCTGGTATGCTTTATGTACTTCATGTACTCATTGACTGCAGTCTGATTAATTCCCTGAAAACTTGTATTTAGTGTTTTCTCATTAAATGTTAAGGGAATCTAAAGTTTTACTATTCCTGGAAGGCAGTCAGTCAGATTTTTCTACCATGAAGGATCAATCCAGATCTGTTGGAGGAGAACTCTGAAGCTACATGCAAGGAAATGTAATTTGACTCTGAGAAAGCTTCCCAGAGAAGTTAATACATAGGTACTTTGGAGAAAGCTTAAGCCTTCAGGCACATGACCAGAGCAGCTTGTCCATGAAGGGGATAAAAGTTCCTACTTTGCTGTTCCCAGCAGCAGTAGTCAATATGACTGCCTTCCAGGCAAAAGATTGTACTAATATGCCTGAAGGCAGGTCAATGCAGACAGATATATGTCTATAAAAGTCTAAACTCAAAGTATTCATGTTCTAGCAAGAAATTACTTCAGAATGCATCAAGACAGAGAATATATCTAAAGCAAATTGGTTAGCATGTAACTTCTCTGAAGCTTAATAGATCAATAGACAGTTTTCTACTGTCATTTTTAATGTCCATAAAATTGTATATAATTTAGAACTAAATTCCTTTAAAGCCTCAAAAATTTGAAAAAACAGGAAAATAGATCAATAACAAAAACTGACACTTTCACTTTAGAGTGTTGATAGGTGTGGTATAAGTTCTATAAAACAATTCTTTAAAAACAGTGTAATAAACGATCAAGCTTAATGATACCATTATTCTTGCAATTATCTTTTCTCCCTTTCTCCAGAATACTCTGGGCAGGCTGTGTGGAAAGAAAAAGGAAGTAAATAAGAAAGAGTCTTGCATTCTCCTTTCCACTGCCAATAAAAATGGTTGTTGTCATTTAAGGCAATTCATTTTGTAAACCCATATTTCTAGAAGCCATTATGTAAAAGATAGATAAATATTTTTAATAGAGAAGCCAAATATCCAGTATACTTTTTATTTATAGCCAGTGGTAACTGGATTGTGTTTTAAAATTATTATTTTTCAAACAGCAATCCTTCATTTTGTAAATACTTTTTTTCTCTAGAAATAAATTATATACATTTATATCCCCTGTCAAGCATGTTGTCTTGAAAAATAAAATGTAGTTTAAGGTGTGTCACTTCAGGAGAAGCCTTATGGGAGGCATACAAAAAAAACCCTAATATTTTTCTCAAGCAGTAAAAATAGAATTTTTTGTATTTCAGTTCCCTATAGCAACACACTTGTTGACCTGCTTTAAAACATTTTGCCCATTTTTACCTGATTTTTTTTTGATTTTCAAAACTAAAGAAAAGAAAATAATCATTATTGAGACCTAACTGAAACTTGATTCCTAAAAGGAGTCACTGAACATAAAGGTTCACTGGGGGGGACATATTTTCATATTTTTCAGGAACAAGTTTTGTGTATGTATGTATATATAAAAATGTAATGACCATAAAAATGCCACGATTTTTTTTTTGTTTTAAGTAATTATCATGCCTGCCTTATATAATCATATATATTTTTATCAGTACTAAAATCCCTAGAAAGTAATGATTTAACAGGTAGCTGTAACAGGTAGCTATTAACATTGTAATTATGTCACTAAATATTAAAATGTGCATCAATGAAAAAAATTCATTTGGTCTCCTCAACTGTTTCATTGTAAAAAACAATTTAGTCAACCTAGAGTTGCTCATATTTTCTTTAATAAAATGAACTCGTGCCTAACACATGAGTTGAAAATGGGATGGCAACTGGGAGAAATTTTGAACCTCTCACTGAACTGAAAATTGAAAAAAAGAATGAACACAAGAGATGTTTTGTAATGGTATTGTCTCTTTCTGACTTCCCTTGTGAGCCTGTCTTCAGAGAGAAATGCAACACAGAGTTGAGCTTTGGCACTAGCCTGTTCCTACTCTCAGCTGTGAAACACAGGGCACTTGATGTACATTTGTAAGACAGAGGCTGGACCTTGGTGACCAGTGCTGTACTGTCCTTCAACCACATCCTGGAGATTGTGCAAGAAATAGCTTTCTTTGTTTGTCTGCAATTTGTAGTCTCAATCATCCCTGACAGCAACAGAGAATGATAAATGTGAACCAAACTTTTGTAAAACTCAGTACTTATATTTCCTGCAGGGTGCTCGGTGGCTCTCAGGATGTTCACCTATCTCCACTAGTAATAGCTGGATGTAATGTTGGCAGAAAAAGGTAGTATCAACCTTAGAGATATTTGAATGAAAATACTGAATATCGGAATTCAGTTACCAAACACCCAGAATTCTTGCTGTGACATCTGATATTGAAGTGCTCCCAGTTTTCCCATGGTACATCTACTTATAGTCTGGATATGCTGATTATTATTAAGAGCATTTGAGAAATCCCCATTTTTCTATTTTCTTTTAAACAACTTCCCTCTCTTGATATTTTACCTACTTTTCTACTGTTTAATCACAATTTTTATACCTAGTTCTATGCTCTTCACTGATATTTGTCCATATAAGCCATTATAGGCTTTGGTTAAATTTTGGTTGTATTTGGAAAACAGTACTCTAACTTCTACATCATTTAGATTGCTGAAGAAGCATAGCTATTTTCTAATTCTTTAGACAATAATGGCACAAATAGATACTCCAGAAAATATCCAAGGTGGTAATTTAAAAATGTTAATGAATTTCTGTCTACAAAACTGTCTTTCAAAAGTTAACCTTAAGGCTCTTATGTTATTAAGCAGCCAGATACACTCAGTAACAGTATTTTTTTAAAGTCTTAAAAATATATTAATAAATTATAAAGTTATTTTTGCTTTGCATGATGTAGCAGACATGGCCATAAGCACAATGAAAATACACATTTGCATGCCTAGTCCACACTGCTTTATATTGGATCAAGATTTTTCCATCAATATAGCTGTGAAACTAAAATTAAAAGTTTAAACTATCATTCATTAAAGAACCCATTTAGTTTATGATAGTGTTTGGGTATTTTTCCCCAAAATATTTTTCATTGATATTTTTTTCTTCATTGGAACTGCAGTTTGATTTTTCAAGCAGACTCGAATATTTACCCACTAGAACTAAACTTTATGTCTAGGAAATTAATCCCTTGATAGTTAAATTGGAAGTAGACTTGATAGTGCCATGATAGCTCTTGAAGAGGCACATTACAGATGTCTAAAGCAACTGTTTCTTACAAATAAAAAGCTGATCTTCAGTGCAAACCTAAGAAATATTCTGCTGCCTTTATTAATCTGCAACAAAACCTCAATCATTACACTTGCAACACACTTTCCCCAAATAGACATCTATTCTTTACATTGGAACTGGTTCATTTCTACCTGTCCTATTAACAATTGTACTGTCCATTATTCTCTGTTTATTAACAAATAATGTAGGCTCTGGTAGTCAGGAACCTCATAAGGAATTTAAAGTACTGTATCATCACATGGTTTAAATGCAGCTTGGTAAAAATGTAGTTTATAAAAATGTTATGGATTATGAACGAAAAGTTGAAAACTAAGGAGGAAAGGAAACTATTTTTAAATGAAATGCTATATCTGCGAAAGAATTTCAGGATGCACTTTCCTGTTTTTCTGTAATATTCATTAAAGTTAACTTTAGTAAGCATGATGTATAATACAAATGACTAAATTCTATAATGCAAAAATAATGCTGAAACACTTCAGTAGTTTCTGCATGTCACACGCAAATTACTACTTTCCAATCAATAGGCATTTTAAGCCACAATTGATATTCTGGAGTTGTAATAAACAGTTTGTGCTATGGATATTATATATTCAAATCATAGATATGAGCTCTAGAGAAACAATTACAATATATGCTGCAAACGTATATTAAAAGGCAAATCACATTAAGAACCATGCTTTAAAAGAAGACATAACCCAGGCTTCAATTTTGCACCTGCAGTAATTTCCAGGATCAACAGGGTGGTCACATAATTGCAAAGCAGATGATTGTATTTGTTGCAACTGTTGAGATAGTTAATTTTCAGGTTCAGTCATCCAGTTACATATTTAAATGCTGCAATTTGTGTCAACAATTGTTAATGCATACAAGATTGCCAATACAAAATTTATTATGCTTTTACAAAGTGGGCCTTAATATCTATGCACTATACTGTCTTCAGGTACATTGTTGGTTGAAAGAAAGGGGGATACTTGTAATGATAAATAAAAAGAGGAAATTTGGGTTATTTTCACTTTTTTAAAAGACAAATGCATTTCTGGTTAAATTTCAAATTATTGGTTTTTTGCATTTAGGTAAACTGAAAAACATGGGGTTTGATATATAAGAAATACCTGGGGATGCAGAGGGTCCAAAGTGGGTTAAAGCTACTAACAATTTTTTTTCTTCCAGTTGGAATTTTCTTAGGCCATTTTGACTAAATCCATCTCACCACAGAAACTGGCTAGCTGCTCCTAGCCAATTGACTGTAAAAATGTTATTTCCTCAGACCAATTGTGTTGTGTTGAAGATGCTCATTTGGTGCTGGATACAAAAACCCCTGCAATATCAACAGACATCCTCCAGTATCCCTTATTCTGAGACAGTTCTGTACATAGCCTATACAAAATCACAAAATACTGCCTTAAATTCAGCAGAAGGTTTAGACAAAATGTTCTGGAGCTTAATGAAAACCTGTTTTTTAGTAAGACTTGGTTTTGTCAGAAAATTCCAGCCAAAACTTCTCATTTTGTGTTATCTGACTTTTGAGTTGCCTCTTGCAATGTTTCTTCAATAGCTGTAAACATCATAACTATGAAGATGAAAGACTAGCCAGTGATTCCCCCCGCTCATGCTTTTTACCAGCCAATAAATGGATTACCTACATTTGCAAACAGATGAGTTATTCTGAATAGTTTTGTCGTGGTCTTCCACATGACCAAGCCACAGATTACTTACTGAAATTAAAAATGCTAACAAGAATATTTGACTTTGTGTTTGCTAGTTATTCTCAGCTACCAAGCCATAGCTCAGCTATAGAAAGATGAACAAGACCTCTTGAGGAAAACCACGAAAGGCAGTTATTCTGCAGTTTAGGGATGGCAGCTTGCCACACCTTAGTGGTACCCTTTCTAAAGGGTACCACTTTCTAAAACAGATGTAAGAGGTCTTTATGCCTTAAATCCCTTTTTACATATGTTTCTCTTTTGAGGCATGGATATAGATAGTTTCCTGAGTATTCAAAATATTTTGTTATTGTCGCATGAAAAAGATCACATGAATTGCCTACTCAGGTATCCCTGGCCTTTTAGAATTAAAACCTGAGGTTGAGAATAAGCAAAGTACTGCCAGTGCAGATTGGCTAGGTCCCATATGTGTTTAGAGATCAAGCACATCACAAAAAAAAGTGCAATAATCAGAGAACTGTGAATAGCTATGGAGTTTGCCAATTATCCAGAATAAAAATATTTTAAAGCAGTCAAAAGCGTTCAGAAAAATGATGGCTAAATTACTATCATCACCCAGGGTAGGATTTAGCACACAGATTAGGTCACAAACGAGTATCTAGTTAGTCAGTATTCTCAATGTTGCAAACAGAATCTCAAAAGCTGTTTAGATGGTCTGCCAGCCAAACACAGGACTGAATTTCCCAGAGGCACCCGTTGTCACTGTAAACACTGTGAGATGTGCTCTTGGGCTTCAATTAACTCTTCATTTCAAAAATATGAGAATTTGTAGGTTTAGCATTGTATCTTTTAGCCACATAAGTATGATTCATGTCTCAAAGGGTCAAAGATGGCACCAAATTGTAATACTCTGGAATCTCACTTTAAATTGCAATTTTACTGAACTGAACTGCTGAGCTGTTAGTGTCTGAACTGCTCCTTGATCATCACTGATTATATTGAATATTATATGGGTAATTTCCCTTTAAGAATCCCCCTTGTGTCATTTTAGGTGCTCTAACTTATCAGCAATGTCGTCCTGGATCCAAACACAGTGCAGAACCTATAGAAGAGCAAAACCCCAATAGTATGGCAGATGGAAAGATTCTTAAGTGAATTTTAGCTGACGGTACTTAACTAATTTGCAAATGAGCTGATCTCTCATTCACATGTGAATATGTCCACACAGACATCTTCTTCTGTAAGAACAATCTCAGTGTCATGAGCATTTTGGACTACACATTTTTCTAATATGTGAATTTGTATGAAATTCCTTTAGCTGAGGTGAAGGCAACTGTGCTTAGAAAATGGGACAGGCATCCTGGTGAATATAAAGATCTGATCTTTAGCTGATGTAGATACATGTAGCTTTAGTGGTTTTGGTACTGATCTAGATCATAAGGGAGCTGACTGAGCTGTGACAAAAGCACTCAGTGCTGTCTGAGGTCTGTATTCTGTCGCTAAAAAATGCAGTCTGTCATATGGCAGAATCAATTATCATTAAAATCCAAAAGAGAAAATAAAGTTTTGAATTGTCTTTCACTTAACTGTTTTAAAAACATTTGCAGACAAAGACATAGTTCTTTAATATTTCATAAGTATAAAATCAGGTATTTCATGGAAAGAGCTGCCTCAGATTATTTGAAACTAGCTAAGTCTTCAAAATTTAAGAAACCAAAAGACAGTATAATTTCAATTATGAAATAATATTTTTTAGAAAGCAACGTTTCACTATTTAAGAGAGAAAGAAATAGTTAATTTTGCAATTAGGTGTTGCTGATTTTCTAATTATTATAAGAAATACCTTGATATCTCTCCACTCATAATAATAATGGCATTTACTCTTAATATTATAGCTCTATTTGTTCAGCTGTAGAACCTCAGTAAAAATTATTTCATAAAAGATCTGAAGTGAGTCCTTTTTCTTTTTTGTGCTGTCTTCTTCATGTGCCCCTGAGTGCATTATTTGCTTTTTCTTTTATAGAACATTTATGAATACAAATAAACAAAGCACTTTTGAATTGATAATTGTAGGTTTATTTTGTTTTGATATAGACTTGTGCAGGTAATAAAAATAAGTGCATGAAATGGATTCACATTTTCCTTCAAAAGAAAAGCCCACATTTTTGTACTCTCTTTGAAGCAAGGTTTTGTGTACTTGGTAAAGCTACTGAGTATGGTACAGACTAGTGACCTGAATCATTAAAGGCTGTCAAAAAGGAGCAATATTTTTCTAGCAACATCAATCAAATGGTAATGCCCCCTGACATTATTCCTAAAGGACTTTGGAAACTATAGCAGACAGCTATGGGATGTTTTATTATTGTACATGAAACACCGAGCAGAATTTTTGAGTGGGCAAAAAGATTACATGGTACACCATAAACACAAACCTTATTTTAATAGTAATTTTATATATATATATATATATATATATATATATATATATAAAATCATTGTAGATTAGAATTTCATTATTTTCATGTAGAAGCTGGATAGGACACATATCAAAATCTTAAAATTTTTGTCCAGTCTCTGGGATTAGAAAACACCAAACAATTAGGCTGCAGTTTAACCCTCAAAGTAAAGGTTAGTACTTCATAGCATTGATGATTTCTAACCCAAAGTGCTATGGCCAGGATAGAAATGCTTTTGGCTTATTAATTAATAAAAATATTAAATAAGCTGTGAAGACATGCCCAATTTCTGCTCCGTGATTAAGTCTTTCTTGGTGCCACTCAAATAAATACAAAGTCAGAGATAGCAGTAACAACTACTTTCAGTTTTTCTGACTTTTCCAACTCTTCAGCTTGATCCAGGGCTGAGATGGTTTCTAATTTATACCAGCTGAAGGGCTACTGAGACCTTGCCTCTCTTCACCTCTGGCATTTTTTCCAGAAACAACAAGAACTGACATGTCATGAAAAATTTTCAATATCATCTTTACTGCCCCAGAGAGATCCCTCTGCCTTCTATGATGCCCAAGCACTACCCAAGGGCATTTTCCTGCACTTAATTTAAACAAGTGGACTAGGAGCTAAACCCAGTACACTTTTTTTACACCAGAAAAACTTCAAATTATGAAGAACTTTGATCAATACTGTAATCAATATTTTAGCCCTCCAAATATAATTTTTGCCTATGATTAGACATCTTTTTTTTTTTCTGTTAGATGGGGCATAACTTACATTTATGACACTGAACTATATTTGTAATTGGACACCTGGCTGCTACAGGAAATTATGTGCAATGAGACAGTTAATTTTACATTCTATTTTAAGTGGAATAAAAATTCTCTTTCCTTTATGTGGTCAGAGAATGTCCAAAAGTACTTTCTTTTTCCTATACTTGACTTCCACTGTTAGTGGAATAGTGAAAAGAAGGCTGACACTTGAAGACTGCTGGGAACAAAAGTCATTATGAAAGTATGTAACAACAACATTTGAATTAATTTTACCCCTACCTTGATTAAATCTATTAATTACTGATTAATTCTAATAAGTTTATCAGGCTGAGGTATTTTTGGAATGGTTTAGCTAGCCAGAATTTAAATAAAAAGAACAAAACTTAGTGCTGAACAGTGTTTTAGGATTAAGCAGGGCTGTAATTGCAAATTTGCAATAAATTTCATTAATTCAAACAACTATACAAAAATAATTAATATTTTTTAAAGTGGTCTCAAATATCTGCATATAAATTTTGTGTGAAATTGGAGATGGTTACCATTCAAATCAAAAAGAAACTGCTACCTACAGACTTTCCAGAAAATCCTTTCTATTTCACTGCAGCTGAAGCCATGGAGCACTGTTATAAAATGAGAGAAATTGCAACCACCTGTGCAAGTTTTAAAAAGAGTGCAATGCCTACAAATTTTTTTTTCTTTATAATAAATGTCTTTTATTCAAAGAATAATGTGTATTCTGAGAGATGACTAAAAATCTCAATAGGAATTTACAGCTCCTTTGTGTTTGAAATTTTTATAGCAGTGAATATTTTTAAAAAATTAATAACAGCACACAAAATAAATGGCAAAATCTACAGTTAGCTCCAGGTACCTAGCATTGCCATTCAGTGACAATAATGAGCTACTCAACAAATATCTTTTTTCATTCATCTGTGGTTTGTGTTTTTGATTTTTTTTTTTTTTTTTTTTTTTTTTTTTTTTTTTTTTTGTATGTTAGTATGTTATTAGTGTGAGTATGGTAACTCTGGGAAGGTTCAAAGAGTAATCTTTTAAAAACGGGTTTTAAGAGTCAAGTCTTTTTTTATGTACTTCCATAAAAGATGGCTAAAATACTTTAGGGAATATTCTTCTTAGTATGAACATGAATAATTCCCATTAGCCATTTTGGCAGTATATGCATAGAAGAAGGATCTTTTATGATGACTTAAAAAAAAAAAAAAATCAAGCTGGTCATTGTCTGCTCCTTGGAAAATTTACTACCTAAAGTGAATCAATTCTGACTCAGATTGTTAAAGTAACATTGGTAAATAGATGGAAATCAGGAAGAATTTTGTATCTTTTTTATACAAGCTTTAGTAATCTCGTTTTACTGTGAGTCCTGTAAAAGAATTATACAGATATGTACTACTCTGATTATAAAAAATAGCTTATTGAGAAATCATTTGCTAAATGTATACATATAAGAGACTATTTTGCAAGTGAAATTGAATAAAGGTGGAATGAACATTGTCAGAGAATGTTTAAATTGAGAGGATTCAAAGCTATTGAATGGGAGAGCCTTTTTCCTATCTCACACCAGGTTTGTCCATTCCCTGAAACATACTTTGTATATTCTTTGGTAAAATATTGCTTTGATACAATATAAAGAATGTCATCTTTTCATTTTTGCTGTCTTGAAGTTTACCATTTGAAAATAATATCTATATCCTATTTTATTCACATCTATAGAAAATAGTTTTTTCTATATTATCAAATGGTTGGATTAAAAAGCAGTATTGGCTGCTTTCATGTGAAAATTTACATTAAATGAAGACTACTACTTTTACTAACTTGCTTATGGTTTCCAGTTCAGTTGTAGTGAGTCAAATCTCTGACTTCAATTTATATGCTTGGTTTGGTTTTTCAGTCCTGTCTGGCTTTCTTGATACTAAGTCTATATGTGCAGGAATAAATTTGCTTATTTTTTCTAAAGTCACCCTGGATCTGCTATAAAAATGAAATGGTAAAAAAGTATGAATAGTCATAACCTGCTACAATTCTGCCTGTTTGTCTCAGAGGACAGATTTTTTTCTGGTGGTAGTACAGCATTAGCAATCTAGGAAACATTACAAGAGAAAGAATGTGCCTTACAGGCATGTTTCAAAATAAGTATCAGTCAGATTCTTCTGTAACTATTGCAATTTTCTATTCAATTGTTTTAGGGCAGTCTGTAAAAAAAAAAGGTAACTTCTACTGAAGTGCAATATTTGCAATGCAGAAAGAACCATATTAAAAATTTACTTGTACTTATTATCATAGGATAATGATATTAACAGAAAAGTGTGTCTGAAATGAGCACATTGACTTACTTAGTTTGTCTCTTTTCTTGATATCTGAAAGGATTCAGTTTACTTTTTTTATTATTCAATCTATGCCCTGGTGGTTTCCTAATAAAAAGAAAAAAGGGGAAGTCAGGTAGATCATGAGTTGTATCCAAAAGACTGTGGGGACGTAGCTGTAATCCACTTCCAGGAATGTCATGAAATGTTGCCACTGGTTGTGTAAAGAACTTGTGTAAAGAACAGTTATGTCATTGATGGTATTGATAATCTGACAGGGGAGAAGCCTCTTTTTTTTCCTCTGATTTTACTTTTATATGAAGAAAGAAAAAGGAAGAGAAGGATATGTTATCAGCAAGAAAAAGAAACAATGAGAATTTTTCCTAACTCAGAAATTTGTTTACTTCGTTTTTAATGTTACAATAGGGATGTGTGCAATTGTACAAGGACTATGAAGAAAAATTAAAACTGAGTAATAGGAAGAAACTGTTAAAGCTAACTAGGAATAGGTCAAGATTAGCATATTTTGTATATAAGGAAAGGCAATTTAACAGCATGGCATTTCAGACGCACTCAGAATTTGACAGGTAGTAAACCACAGACTAAATTCCGAAAGAAAAGAAAATCTTATTTAGAATTGTAAGCTTTACAATGAAAATTTACTATGGATCACCTATTAAGCTTCATCATTTGAAAACCCAAAAAAAAAAAAAAAAATCTTTTAAGAACATAATCCCATTTGCCTTTTTCAGCTAAAACTTCCCTTGACCTCAATGTCTGGAAATATATTAAATTAAATTTTTTACTGTCTGACCTATTTATGTTGCTGTATGCTAGCAAAGCATGCAGCTGAACTGGACTTCACATCTTTCTCCCCATTATGATCACAGAGAAATTTGGTTCAAATATATTAGCAAATAGTTGTTGCAAAATAAACAGTAGTTATAACTATGTACTTGTGAATGTCAATGTGAAAATAACTATATATTTAGATAATGTCTCCAAATAAACCCTACAATGATTTACTGTTATTTCTACATAAAATCTTAAATACATTTCCCTGAGGAGCCACTGCCTCAGCTTTCTCTTCAGAAAGGCCCCCACAGCTTCCAGTGCCTGTGCCATGCACCCAGAACAACACATAGTAAAACTTGAATAGCTATACAGGCAGACTAGGAACAGAAAACAACTCCTCTTTTTATGATTAGTGTATTAAAAAGGAAAACAGCAATAAAAGATTTACATAAGAGGCAACCAAAGTAATTGAAGGCTAATAAGTGATGATGGCTGTTTCTAAATCAATTAAAAATGCATCTGTATGTGCTAGAAAATGAATGTGTTTCCTCATGAGCCCAGATGGAAGCAAAGGTCTCAAACACAAAACAAAATAAAGGAGAAAGAACATACAAAACTTCTCACCAAGGTCTATGCACCTTTTTTTTGTTCTTCTAAAACTCTTTTGGTTTCCACACTGACTTGCTCTGTACTTCTGTGTTCTTTAATAGAATTGTATTTTATTGATGGCAGATAAGTAACCAGAATATATCCCTGACTTATTTTGTAATTACAACATCTGCGAGGATGAGAGAAATAGAATGAATTCCTTTGTATTTTGGAAAACTAATAGGAATATTTAGTTTTCATGCTTATTGGAAAAAAAAAATTAAAGCCAGGAATTTTAGGATAAATAATATGATATGTGAAAAAAATAAGCTATGACTTGAAATATTTTTATTTTTCCTGCAGAAAATAACTCTTTATGGTCTTGTCAGAATTTTCCCAGTCTGGCAACTGGCAAACAGCAAAGACTGGTCAGGATGTGTTCACAGTCAAACAACTTATGACAGCTCCCTTCTTATCTTTTAGGCCAGGTAATTTGTTTAGAATCACCCAATCCCTTCGTTGTTAATAAGACACAGCTCTGTTCTAATTTTGTATGTCCAGCTAAATGTGGACCTGATATTTCTGAGTCTGAGAATTGCTAGCTCTTCCCAAGGGAAACTTTTCAACAGTTTTCCTTTTCCCAAGCAAGTTTGTGTAAATAACTACCTTTTCCCATAACATTTCCAAGTAAACAATATTCCTTACCCATAATAACCTCTCTCCCAGGTGTTATTTCTGTTGATTAACCTATGGAGAGAGGTGTCAAGCCTACGGACCAATAATGTGCCTTTTCACACAGCATGTTATAAAAAAGTTGAATGAACTGTAAATAAAGCCTTCTGATTCTCTTCTGCCTTCTGACTGGAGTCAAGCATCTTTATTTCATGTCCTACTGCAACATCTAAATAACAATATTATTGATAATTCTGAATCTTTAAATTTTTTATTACAAATTACATTCCATAATATTACCTGTAGTTTCTGTATTAAATACATAATGACAGATTATTTAACATATAAAAAGTGCCCCCTTTCTCCAGCAAAATTTTGAGAATAAATTATTCCATTTAATAAGTTTTTCAAATAGCCAAATATAAAGTCTAATCTTTTTTACTGTTTATAGATAATTGGTAGTTGCTGTCCAAGTCTGCCATTCAGATTTAACATTTTTCTTGAGCTGTAGTTTGCCATGGATTGTATATTTGGAATTATGAAATATAACAACTGCAACAAAAGCCAAAATTTTATTTTGGTATTTCTATACTATGAAATAAATATAAATTATATTATGAGGTCTACTATAGTATAACATATATAGAGACATCCAGTGCTGTCTCTGGAGGATAAAACTTCAGGAAAGTAGCAGACTGATGTTTAATGTGAATTTTCCAACTAAACAAGCTCAGAAAAAGTCTCTATTCTTATTTTAAATCTGACTCGATAGGAATCACACAGTGTTACTTTGGAGTTTACATGCCTTTGGTTAGGCAATTTCCATCCATAAAGCCTATGTTTCTTAAAAAAAAAAAAGGTAGGATTGCCACAGGAATAGATTTTTGTGAAGTCATCCCTGAGGCATGACTTCTCTCCCATCTCTCATGTCCCTCAGATTTCTGTCAAAATCAAGTAGTTTTAAACCCCACAGAAAATATTGATTAAGAGGTGGTGCAAGCAAGATGGTTTCTCTCCATATATATCCTCTAACATTTTATTGTTGGTTGTGATTTCTGGTTTTGCGTTTAGATCTTTAAAATGTCAAAAAATATGGTATATAACTATCAAGATATTCTAAGAATATTGGTCTTTTTCCTTACTTTATAAATTGCACTTAATTCATAATTAAGTGTTTAGTTGCTATCTTCTCAATGTGCATGGAAGACCATCAAACACATTCCAGCCTGGCTTTAGATCAGATTCAGCTCATCATCATTTTTACCTCTCTCTGCCTTTTTACCATGTGTAAAGGGAAATAGCTGCCCAAGTGATGCTTTCTTTTGCTTTAAAGCCTGACAGAAAATCAAGCTGCCAATGGGCAAATAAGATTCTTCTGCCAAGGAGTTAGCAAGCAGTTACTGAGAAAGACATGGACAGCTGCCATCACCAGGAGGGCATTTCTTAGCACATGGGGAATGATAATTGAGAAAAGTGTCCTGAATCAAAATTGAGGACATAGATTAACTTTTTAGAGGTGACTTTCCTGTATGAAGCCTATGCAGACCCTCTACAAGCCAATATTTAAATAGTAGAGGGTTTTCATATACTTTATTCTAAGAGCTTATATTTTCTACCTAGACACAAATTCTAATGTTTCCCAAGTATTGCAATTTACTTAAATTTATAGCTAAATGTGTATGTCTTTTGATTGTGCCATTCTGTTTCTTAGATAGTATTTAGGTAATCTAAAGTCTATAACTGCTCTGATGTAGGTGTGCTTTATTTACCTAAAATCTACAATATTTAGGTATCATTATACATGCAGACTGATTGTATATATAGAGGAGATGCATGGATAAAAAATGTGTGACTAATATTCTATTCAAAATTAGTAGCTTTCATTCTACAATGTGTTAGCATCCATCAAGCTAAATTAATTAGTAAAATTTTAGTGGAATACAAGGGAAATGTGTTACAGTGTCACAGGAAATAATATTATCTCTCTCTGAGGCTGGGTTTTTATGAAAACAGGAAAGACCTTTAATAAATGGAAGACTTATCCAGCAGTAATCATAGAGTAAGACAAGAAGGACATTCATTCTACTGCAAATATTTGTCAAAGCTATCTGATTCATTCTCCATGGACAGCACATGCTTTTGAGGATTCTCTGTGATCCATGTGTAAACTACCAGCTTCCCACTCCCCCTTGCTATCAGTCAGATTCTTCTACCTCTCAGAATCAAGCTCAGTGGCAGTAGCTTCAGACTTTTTATTCTGTCAAGAAAAAAAGAAAAAAGAAATGTTTAGCTAATTTAGAATATGTTTTCATGAAATGAACGCAATTAGCCTGCTTGTAATGCATTTCATACTAAACTGCAAGATTTTTCAGTGAAGCCTGTTGCTAGTTTAAAGTTCTGTATTCATTTGGGAAGTATTAAAAGTACTTAGGTTTGCTTCATAATAGGTCCTAAATTCACATTAAATCGCTGTTTTAACTCTCCTTCAGTTATTTCTTGCATTAAATTAATCTGAATTAAGTGTATAAGAAAATAAAAGATAGTATTTTTTTTCTTAATCCTTTTCTGTTCTTCATCATCCATGGACATTAATGGAGTTTTAATTTGTTGTAACACCAAAGTTTTACACTTCATTAAATCTGTGTGCTGATAATTACGGGCCTTATTGATTTCCTGTCTTTTTAGGTATTCAAGAGCTCTTCAGGGTTTGTCTCCCCCTGAATTGTTTTTCCCACATTGAGATGTGATTGCTAATCCTTCAAAAGAGAGGTTGAAAAAGTTTAAGCTTTCTGTAACACATTCTCATCTTCTTAACCATGTTACAATTAATTAGATGAACTCACAAGATGTTTTCCCATGCATAAAATAATTCAGAATTTTCTGGGATAATTCTTCTGTAGAAAAAGATTAGGAAACCTCCCAGTGGTCTCACAATATGCAACAGGGTACATTTTCCGCACAACAATTTAGTTTTTGTATTAATTCAGAGGAAAATAACCCAGGTAGACAGATAAGGATTGCACAGATAAGGATTACTATTCAAAACTGAGGAAAGGATTTAAGCTGCTAAAACAGAATGCAGGCAGATAACACTTGCCTAAATGCAAAGCACTGATCTCTTTTAGTTTGTTGACAACCTAATCATGTAAGTGTCTAGACTCACTGATTTGACCTACAAGCTCCATGGAAGTGCAATTCCATCTGCATGTAGCTCTGGAGCAAAGCAAACCTGAGCATGCTGGAAACTAAACCAGTCAGCAGTATGTGAGATCCAAAAGCTTGACAGAATAGAGGTTTCTTTTGGAGGACTTAGAGCTTAGAGAATATTGACAAAACAAGAAATGTAACAGAGCTGTAGCAAGTAATATTTTTGCCCCTCAATTCTTTCTGTAATTTTATATTGTCAGATTATAGTTTAAGCTATATGGAATAATTTTCCATCTTTCCTAACCAATCTGGAATATTGTGTAATAAACAATGCAAAATATATAAGTTAGAAGAAATAATAAATAAAAGAACAAAGGAAACAAACAAACAAACCTCTAAAATCAAGGAAATAACAAGGAGCCTCATCTCTGGACAGACAGTTAGGAATGTCAGCTGTGACAAAGGAGTCAAGTGCGTGCATATGGATTTCTTCTGAAGTGATTTTCTTGCCTCAATTCTGTTTACTGTGTGTCCTGGTTGTGGTCAGAACTTCTTATTATTTTTTTTGGCAGCCAAAAGGTTGGCTACTCTTTATCAGTTCAGTATTGGTCCATACTACCTCATATTCTGAGCTCCAGACCACTTCAGAGTGAGGAAAAACTGTCAGGACCTTAATGCCAGCTCCAGTCTTCTTTCAGGTGCACTGCCTGGAGCTGGCCTGCGTAAAGCCAGGATAGCTAGGACCTGGAGGTTACTTCATACCACTTCACTTAATTTTCGGGCGTAGCAGGAAGTCAATCCATAGTGACTGTTATGTTTTGATACATAACACAACCATTGATTTCTTACGAGATTAAATCACAGTGCATAAAAGCAGTATTAGATATGCCAGTGTTCAGGATGCATTTGCCTTTAGTCCTATACAAAACACTATTTAATACTGTATCACAGCAACTTTATGGTATCGGTTGGCATTGTATTACTCAGGACTATGACAATTATGTCTGATGTCATTTGTCCAAGGATGCCTGTCAACATTCAGCATGAGAATATCAGCAGTTTATAAAGAGCCCAATGCAGGCCAATATTCAGTTCTTGTCAGTCACAGTTGCCTCCCCCATGGACAGATATACTGACCATAACAGGGAATTTTACAGGCAAATCTGAAGAGGCTGAAGACTGAACAAGGGAAGACAAAACCTTTGGCCTCTTCAGATTAGTACATTTATCAATTTAATTCCCACAACCATTCAAAAGAAATTCTCATTCTCGAGCAATTAGAAATTATATAAATAAGAATACAGATCTTTCTGAATGTTAATAGTAAGAACTAACCAAGACCAAATTATTGTTTGATCTTCAAATTAAGTGTATGTTGAGTCCTACATAATATAGTATTAAAAGTGTCAAGATTTTTTTTTATGCAACAAAATTATTGCTCTTTTTTTCTCTACAAATAATAGGAGAAATTAAAATATGAATTGCTTCTAAATGGAAGATTTGGATTCCTTCTGAACAGATTCCTTCTGGATGGATTTTTCAGATGGGGAAAAAAGATCTTTTTACAAATAGAATATGTGCTTAATTTGCTGCCACAAAAAGTTTGCTAGATTTCCTCAATTATCAGAAATTAAAGCACAAAAAATAATTCTACCAGGGAATCAAGTTAGCCAGACATGACCCCAGTAATGCCATATTTATAATTAAGCTCAAAACACTGACAGATGATCTTCAAGAAAATATTTTTAAGGGGATTATCATCAAGCTGTTATTTCTCCACTGTTTGCTTGCAAAAATCTTTTAAAGATAATATTACCAGATTATGTAAAGTCAGTGGATTGCCACACTTGTTATTTCTTTTCTACCTGTGAAGATAACTATACTCACAAATTTGGGAATTAGATTGTCCCAAAATCTACATTTATAAAGAAATATATAATGTATACTTAGAGGGGGTTTTTTTATCCTGTAATTAAATATACAAATACTGTCTAAACACTTTTCCTAATATATTCTCAAAAATCAGAACTAGACCATTCTAGCTATAGTTCTCCATGTACTGCTTTTCCTCCTTTATTAATGAGAGATACTATGTACTTTCTTTACCTTATCTCAGTGTTCTTTTTCTTTCAAGGATCTTTCTAGTCTCCATAAAGCTTTAAAATAAAAATTTAAAGATAATTTGGGTCTTTTTTTCTCCAGGATTTATGGGTAAAATAAGACGCTTGTCTTTAAATAATTGATTAGAATTGTGTTTATTATATTCTTTTAAAAAAAAAATCTGTCCTTTCAATTATTTTTTTTTTAATTTGTGCATTTGTGTTGCCTATCTGATCATAACATCTTCTGTAGGAAACAATGGGAAAATTGTTCCTGTAACCTTTTCGCTCTTCAAAGTAGTCTGTTTGAATGCTTTCTCCCTGATAGGCAATAGAACTAGACTTTCTTTTTCTCTTCTTCTTACCATCTCTAAGCTCCATAGTTTTAATGTTCTCAGAGATCTGTAACTCTTTTCTCTCCTTAACCTTTCTGACTTTATCCTTACATGACTATTTGCCCTATATCTTCATACCTTCAGTAGTATATGATTGCTTCTATTTTGTGAATGACCTTTTTGATTTCAGTGCCATCAAATTACTACTGAAACAGTCAAATATACTTCATCTTATGGTTTATTCTTGTCTGTGGGCTGAATTCATTAGCTTTTGTACTCATAAAATTTTGAGTGAGTGTCAGCTTACTGTATTCCCTTTTTGCTGCATATTTTTTCCTAAGAGAAATGAAATGTTTGACTGAGGTCAGCATTTCAAAGTTTATTATTTTCCTTTTCAACTCTTTTATTTTTATAACTTTTTTTTCAACTCTTTTATTTTTTATAAAAATTACTTTTCATACGACTTCACTTAATTTTCTGGTGTAGCAGGAAGTCAATCCACAGTGACTGTTATGTTTTGTCTTCAGGTTCTTATGTTCCTCCATTTTTAAATAAAAAAGCAATATATCTGATATTATTTCTTTATAATTGTCTTCACTTGCTGAACTGAAATGTTAAATTACAAAGAATTTCCCTTGTCAGTGAATTCAGTATATTGCGCTTGACAAGCCTTACAACTGCTGACCTAAACTGGTCCAGCTCAATCTTAAACAGCTTTGTGTGAGAAAGTTGTTATAAACCTTACCTTCTTGTAATTTACAACCCAAGTGTGCTTACTGTAGGCATTAAATTTTTCTGCCAGTTTCATTCTTCATTCTGTTTCTTTTGTCCTTCATGTTGCCTGCTTATTCTCTTAAAAAATTATTTTTTAGCATTTTAAGAATATACTGAGCTGTTTATTCTACTGTGTTTTTCAAAAAGAACATTTAGATATTGGTTTTCAAGATATGTATTTGTATAATCTTGTATCTCTACAAGTAGAGTTGAATCAACAAGAAGATTGGATTCAAGTCTGAAGTTATATTCCCATTATTAAGGAAGTTTAATATCTGGGGTTTGGTAGTACTTGAATCTTTTGCTACGGTCAAGGTCATCTTCTTGTCATTAAAGTCATTAGTCATTAGTCCACTTGCATTTGCTCCACATTTGCATGGATGTTGTTGTAATGAAATGTCTCATAGAATTTAACTGCTAATGTGTGGAAAGACTTTTGGGGTCATTTCAGGCAAAGATTTTCCAATTCTCCAACAATCATGATGGAAAATGCTACTAAATTAATTTCTTGCATTTAATATATGTGACTGGGCTGAATAGAGAATAAGATTTAACTCATTAGTTTATATAACTGCAGTCACTAGAGGAATAAAAATTCCCATATAGCATTAAGTACTAAATGAAAAAAAAGGAAATAAGTATTTAGCATTAAATAATAAAAAAAGACAAAATCCTTATTTTACGTTTACATTTACATTTTAATTCAACTGTCTTATCTTGCACTGAAGTTGCACTTTTGGGAAGATTACATCAGCATCTCTTTCACACCAGCTAAAAACCCCCTCAAGAACCAAGTTGTTTTTTCTATCAAGCAGCCTAGCACAAAACAAACAAATACATAAATATTGGACAATATTCCATTATCTTTTCTCCTACAACCTGTAAATGACTCTACACTGCTCAAGCATAAGCACTTAATATGCACCCTCAGTTTTGAACTTTTAAATGTCATTTACTATTTTGCATTTTGGAAAATTGCCATTGATGATGAGAATCAAACATTAGATGTTTTCCAGACAAAACTTTCACCTTTAATAATGTTTTATAATTATTGTCTTTTCCTGAGTGATTTCTAGAAAGTGGTGGTTGTCTAAAATGTATGTGATTTACTCACAAGGTAGTACTTCTGGGAAATCCAAGGGGAAAAAAGTAGTGAAGAAAATTTAGGCTGTTTTTATGAGCCCATGGGACTTCTATTTTTCTTGCTGAGACAAAATGACTACAAAAGAATACCTTCTCTTTATCAGTTCAGTGTTGGTCCATACTGCCTGGTATTCTGAGCTCCAGAACACTTCAGAGTGAGGAGAAACTGTCAGGACCATAATGCCAGCTCCCATCTTCTTTAAGGTGTGCTGCCTGGAGCAGGTCTAAGTAAAGGCAGCTGTGCAGCCCAATACATATCAGAGACTTTTAGTTTTGGGGTCTGCTACTGGGCACAAATGGCAGGGTCAGAGGAGGATGAAGAGACTGAGCACAATGTGGGGAAAGAAGTGTTGCAGGGAAAACGGGCAACTGAATAATAGAACCAATATGATTTTCATCAGGAGCCAATTTATTGTTTACATTAAACCCCAGTTATAGTTTCTAGAACTACTGTCCATGTGTACAGGTGTCTCTTGATTGGCTAAGTCACTGGTTCCCGAGGCAGGCACAGTTCCTTCCTTCTTTCCTAATTGGTCAAACATCCATCATTACGTTTTGTGTCCTCTGTCTAGGTTTTGCATTCTTTGTCCACAGTTTTTCAGGCTCTCCAGTCTTATTTTCATCCTGTTGTTTTCTCAGTAACCTTGATGAGTTCCTGAGAACCCTGAAAACAAGACTGTAGGTGTCTTGTTATCTACAAACAGTTTGGCTGGTACACAGAATGGCCTAAGTTGTGCAGATACACTGCTACAAAGAAGGGGATCTTAGACAGTTCATGTCTCTGTTTCTCAATACATGAGTCAGTAATTAAAAGCCAATGTTAACTGGTTACACATTAAATTAAGGAAAAATTCCCAGGTCAAGTCCTTTTTTACCAGCAGCAAAACTGTGAGTTCACATTATATTTAGGTAAAATCAAAATAGAAAAAAGTATGGTCTTGAGACTCAGCATGCTTGAGCCTCTGGCAGTGTAGTTGGAGGTTTAACGTTCTAAAGTGGTGCCTGTTTTCTTGAGTGGCTATCAAAGAAAAAATGATAGTGTAACTTCTAGAAGAATTGAAGTTTACAGTAGTATTTGTGGAAAGCATGGCATGAAGTTTCATACTAAGCCAAAGAAAGAGGTGAATACTTTTTCTGTCCTGCTTCCATGAGAAGTCATGGTGCTGTTCATTAGCTCTAATATGGCATTAAAAGCAGCTAGTGACAGGAATGCTAGCACTGATAGGTTTGTAGATGGTGAGATGTGATCATAGATGTAAAAACAAATATTTTACTTTCCTCACTCTGGATACTCAGTATTTCTTGAAGTAATATTGAAACACCCATCTCCATGTCTCTTCCAATGTGATGGGATTTTAATGGCCCATTACATGGGCCCATAGAAATGAAAAATGTGGGTATTTTTTTCAGTTGTATTTATAGCATGTTCCAAGTACTTTTAGAATGATAAAAATAAGTTGAACATGATTTTCAAGACTGAGATATCTCTAAACCACTTACTACATCACTAGAAAAATTGCCTATTTTTTTTTTCTTTACAGTCTTCATCTAATGTTGAGATGTATGAAAGCTAAGGAAAAATATGAAGAGAACCCAATCATTTGCATTAACTGTCAGCAATTGTATGTGCTCAGCATCAAGAATTAAATGAAATCTGTTGATTGTCTCCATATAGTTTGTTTTGAATACGTGTAGAGTTAAAACTAAGCCCTGCTACGTTTGATGTTTCAGGAAGTGAGTGGTCTAGGCTAAAGTCCTAGAGACCCTGTGGGGTTTGTTGCTAGCTCTAGTTCAAGTAACATGGCTAAACAGCATTGCTAACTAATGAATGTTTTTAAAAAATTTAATGAAATGTTTGGTCCTACCCCAACACTTGGTCAGATGTATTCAAATGTGGCACTACCAAAACAGAAGCAAAGACTGAGCAGATGGAGCAATAACAGCACTGCACTAATCCTATAGTATGCTCCTGTTTCATGACTGAAACTAATGTGCAGTATACTTTAGGAGAACATGTTCATTTTTCCTCTGGGAAGTACTTAGTCTTACTATCCGCAGCAGAACACGCCAGCATCTTCTTCAACAATTATGGAATTAAAGACTAACTTGCTGTTTCCTGGGAATAAAGGGAAACAAAGTAACTTGTGCCTTTATTGCTATTACGTGAGTTCTATCCCAGCGGCCAACCTGAGGGTGAACACACAGTTGTGAAGAGAGTGAAGAGATAGTTGAGGTATTTCCTAATTTTTGACTGCTTGGTTTTCAGCACTAGTACTGACCTTTTAATGCAATTTTGTTTATAATATTAAGAAATTGGATTATTTAACTTGCCTATGCATCTATTAGCTATCTTTTAGAGGCTGAGAATCAAATCAAAACCAAACTCCTTTTATTTGTTTTTCCTCTTTCCTCTCTAGAGTGCTGTAGCTTTCCTGTTTCTTTTATATGTCAATTATTTCCTTCAGTGTTTTTTAACTTGCTTCTGGCATCGGAATTTTGATGGCTTAAAATGTAAGACCCTTTTTTCTTATCATCATTTGTCCAGTACCTCTTAGCTTCAAGTGTAGGTAACTATTTCATTGTATGTGATATTTCATTTCTTTCCCTGAGCAGCAAGTGTTGAGTTGAGGTTATTGATCATATCAGATTTGTTGCACATGTAAAGGTTGCATTCCAATTCTAATTTCAAGTATCCTTTTAATTTACAAGAGTCTTAGTGAAATGCATGTGTCACTTTTTTAATCTTCTAGGAATAAATCTGGCTAATTCTTTTACAGCTATTGCTATATAGAATGAATAACACTGAAAGAGATGGAAGAAAGTGCTACAACATATATATTAAATATAGGTTTTTGTGGTAAAAAGTATATGTTTACAAAAGTGAACAGCTATACATACATACATACATACAAACATATACATTTATGGTCCACTGCTAAACTGAATATATTAATCTCGAGATTCAAGGCAAGCTAAAGTTTGTTTTCTTAACTGTAGAGTATCATGTTTAAAAAACCTCACACTGATATTTAGTACATCTAATGTTTTCTATTACAGATTATTATCACAAAATTGTCTCAGTACATTTGGAAAAATGTTATGATTTAACAACTGACTTTCCTTCTGGAAGCAGTGATATCATTGTCTCTTGTGACAGTCTGCTCAGATTAAATGAAGTTTATATAATATTAAAAATATTTTTCCTCTTTCTAACCCGTATTCCTTCAAGACTTCCTGCCAAAATCACCAAATATTGCCATGTGGAGCTAAACTCTTGCCAGACAATGGAGACATAGTGCGGGTTCACTGAGAAGAAATGTTTGTTGTCACAAGGCCGCTGTGTGAAGACGAGGTAGAAACAAACCCTTCTTCCCCAAGAGAACGCTATGGAGCTGAATTCCTCACAGCCCATAAGATGCTGAAAGAGACAGATATTTTTGATTTCTTTCTTTGAAAACAAATTTCATGCAGGCAAGAGGCTATCAGATTTCAGTGATGGAAGTGAAGGAGAAAAAACCAGCTTCACCAGAAAAGACTAGATCAATACATGACTCCGAAACTGCTTGTCATGTAGAAATTAAATAGGCAACACAGTCTCTGTATAAGGCAAACACAACAAAGGCCTTTTTTTCCTTTTTTTCTAGAGGGAAAAAAGAAAAATCTTTCACAATAAGAAAACTTTGTTTGCAATTGTATGCCTTGATTCAGTAGGCTAGCTAGAATATCCCAGGGAAAAACAATAACAGCACAAACAGATTACAACATGGTCCCTGTATACATCTTAGCAGAATTCCGTTTTGTATTATCCTGTCAAAAAACACAGTAAATGTTTCTGTGAGCGATATCAGTATTTTTTTCAAACAAGATTATTAATGCCCCAATATCATAATTGTAGATGGTGGCAGTTGAATTATGCAAGAATCTTCTACTGTATTGGTAATTTCTCAGTGAGATTTTACAAAACTTTTTATTTGGATGCTTTTTTTGTTGAATTACGTTACTATTTCATAAGAAAGATAAAGTGTACAGAAGGGTCTGATAGTCTCTAAAATGACTGAAAAGATCATGTTTCAGCATTCTTTGCAAGAAATTTGGACAATTATGTACTGTGACTTTGAATTATGGATCATTTACTCAATTCTTCTGATATGGTAGTTATAATAGACTGCATTTTGATATCTGTTCACTAAAAATTAGCAAAACATCCAACACAGAATATTTCTAATTAAACATTAACTTTGAAAGCACTGAAAACAGGGGCTTTTTTAACTTGCATTCAGTCTTTTTTTTTAAGTAAGAGTATATGTATATATATATAACTCATATGTGATGCATATGTATATGCATAATTTAATGCATATGTACATATTTAACTATACCAGAATTAAATTTAAAAATAAACTAAAAACTAAAACTCTCTTTAGACAAAGTGAAAGTTAAAAAAGAAAACTCTTGGGTTTGCTTTACTAAAACTCATCCTATTGTATGTTAGCTTGACCATGACCCATTAATTCTCCCAGCAACTCTAAGGGATAGTGATTCTTTCTTTTTCTGTAGGTAGGAATTTCTATAAACTTGAAAATTCAATATTTTGTGCTGCTTCATATGCTTGGAAGAGGTCTTAAGGGTTTAATTTCACAAAATGTTGGCACCTAACTGCCTTTGAGGGCAATGTTATACTCTGAAAGGCGTTGAAGGCATGAAGGTTACAATAAGAGCCTGCATACCCCCTAACTGCCACGGCCTGTCTAATTCCGCAAATATTTCCCCTCTGAAGCTTAGTGCTTCTGATTGTTTGCAGAGCTCTGATCAACATAACTTCCCAATGGAAGAATTTAGCAAAGACAAAAAGCTCAAGTTTTGAAGGTGGTAATAGGTGAAGAAGGATTTTTTCTTACAGTTATTTTTGGCAGCTTTATTTATTTGTGTTAGTTTTGTCTGTAATTTGAGGTGCAGCTGGTAGTACCTGAGAATATACTCTTAATAAATGTATCCAGAGTTGTAGCATTCTGACCAGTGTCTTTGATCTCCCTCACTTTCTCTTAAGAATTTTATATTCCCATTCTGTGAACTTCTGCCCAGTGCTTTCTGACCCACAAAGAATGTGAAGCTGTTTGTGGATTCTTTTGGATGTCATGCCTGCTGTATGGTTGTAAAGCATTATTAGGT
Organism: Cettia cetti; assembly: GCA_013401135.1. Classification (NCBI taxonomy): domain Eukaryota; kingdom Metazoa; phylum Chordata; class Aves; order Passeriformes; family Sylviidae; genus Cettia; species Cettia cetti. The sequence continues at coordinate 33,495 of VZUI01003815.1, forward strand.
CAACAACCCAGAGGATTCCTTTAAAACTTTGGTTACCCTGAAATAGGAAAGGATAGTAAAGTGTCTTGACCTGGCTGACACAGATTATCTGTAGGCAATAACTGTTGAACTCAGTTTTCCCAAGACAGGTATCACCTCTGACAGTTTGCGGTTTTGTTATTAAAAGAAAGCCTATCTAATAAAAATACTTAAGTTTAAGAGAATTATTTTTTTCAATGTAAACACATGAGAGATTTTCAGGTTATATATAAAAAATGACATCTCCTCCTTTTCCTTAGAGAAACTGATCAAAAAGCCTTAAAATTTTACTGTTAATATTACCAAAATTTTGATTATATTGATGTCTTTTTCCATCAATCATTTATCTCATTGGTTTAAATATTCAACTAAAATGATAATAGTCCACTGTAGAGTCTTAAGATGAAGCTCTGTGATGTACACAATAGGACTAATATCATATATATATATTTCAGTGATCTTTACTTAACAATGAGATAACTTTTGACTTACAATTTCCATCAATCATAGCATTTCTTTCATTATTTTATTGAATTTAATAATGCAATTGTAAAGCTGTCACACAATGGTAGTGAAATCTATCTATAATCAGTAAGTACTTAGCATTTTGACTTTCTAAACATAAAAATATACATATTTAGGAATTAGTGGAAAGCTGTTCACTGGAAACTGCAAGACTCTACATGATTCTCATTAAGTGAAATATCTGCAATTATAATATATTATTGTGTCATCTGCTTGAGAAATTGGTATAAATTAGCACTTTAATATCTGGCCTAATATTAATCAGTACAATATAAACTTTGTACAAATCAAGTATATCAGGATTAATGGATTTTCAAAGCTTGTCTGAAATTAAATTTGATAATACTCCAAAAGAATATTTTACTGAAAAGTCTTCATAACACAGGTCTGCATTGTGGTATCCAGTCCTAGCCACAGGATCCAGCTTGATGTTGACACACAGAGATACCATCTCTCTGTGCCTCTGAGACCTACATGGGAAGCACGAGTGTAGGCCAGAAATATAAGCATCCCACAGTCTACAGGCTCCCCACATCTGGACAAGAAAGGCAATATGGCAGTGGGTTGCACTGTGGCTTACTTGCCTCTTCTCTATATAAATAGAGCAAATTACTGACTACTGGGATCAGACAAGTTCCTAAACTTGAGAAATCATTCTTTCTTCTAGGCTAAACAACCTCAGCTCCATCAATGCCTCCTCATCATGACTTGTGCTACAGACCCTTTGCCAGCATCGTTCTTTGATGGACATCCTCTTCCACCTCAATGTCCTGTTGTAGTGAGAAGCCCAAACTGGGAGTAAAAGAAGAACCCCAACCTGTGCCTGTAGAGACTGCAAAATCTGACTGCCCTCTGTGGACATGTTAGGCAACTTCCACAGGCCATTCAGTGCACGTGGTGTTTGCCAGCTCCGTATCGTCCCTGCATTTCACCTTCTTTCCAGTGCTGCACTATATTATTTGTGCTTTGCCCTCAGAGCCCCCCCACCTTGGCTGTGCTAAGAGAGCAGCTTTGCAGCATGAGGACAGGAATCAACAACTCACCATGTAACACAGGCTGCGAGCCAGTCTCACAGAGCAAGCTGGCAGTGTGGGATGTGCCTGCTGCAAAGCCTCCCAATGAGCCAGTCCTCTCAATGAAATGGGATTTTGCAGAGCAGTATCCTTCAGCAGGTCTCCTTACTGGGGACAGATTTGCCCCTTCATCTTCTCTCGTATATGAAGTGCCTGAGAGGGAAAATTCACTAAGACAATGGCAATACTGTTCGAAGTGTGTCATATTCCATGGAGATCCAACTAATAAGCAAAAATCAGCTTTCCAAAGTTTTTCTGGAGTAGGGAGTAGTCCAGGTTGCATGTCAGGGGTCAGTTGCTAAAATATGTGGATGTATGGCACTGCAGAACACTATAACTGTTCACTTGGCTCCAAGCATTGACTTTGAAAAATAATTATTAAGGAAAGGTTTGGCGCAAATATTTCAAAGAGGGTGTCCTGTACAAGACATCCTATCATAGCTACCTTTGAGCTAAATCTTTGGGCTACTATCTGGGGACAGCACAGTGGGGAGAAGTCTTTCAAAGCAAAATGATCTACTTCCAAATAGAAAAGTGCCAAGAAATTTTATTTGAAGCCTAATCAACCATTCAAAAGTGGCTCATCAGTAGCCAGTAAAAATTTATATTTTGTACAACATACTCTTTTGTCAAGGGATGCATTAAATGTCCAGCTGGTTCAGGCAACAAAAAAATTACTTAGTTTTGATAAGAGTTTAACAGAAAGCAGTATAAGAGAATACAAAGAAAATATTTCTTACCTAGCTGCTTCACTTTCCTTCTGAAGTGATAATGTGAAAATGATTCATTTGTCATTTTCTTGAGCACCTAGTGTTTATATGAAGTGGGAAGTCCCCAATAACTTTTGAGGAGCCAGAGCTGAGTAACGTAATCACACCAATGTGGCTACATACGTTCTCCTTTATTCTATGTAAAATGGCAGCTTATATGCAGTACAATATTGTTTACAGTGCAAAGCATCCCCTCATTGGTGTGCGGCACTCAGGAATGTAACTAAACATTGTTTACTTCTCACTCTTAAGGTGGCTAAAGTGTCCAAACTAGCAGCTATCCCAATTACCTCCTAATTAACCTACTATCTTCCCTGCATACCTTAACATAATTTCTAACTGCACCACAGGTGCAGGCCTTCACTCAGGCCTGTCCTTGGGCCTAGGCCAAAGGGGGCCCAGGCCCACTGGGCCCAAGCTGGGTTGCCCACCTAAAAAGCAATCTGCTGCATTTATATATGAAAGAATTTTAGTCAAATAGGGCAAAAGATTATAAGAAACACTTTCTTTTATGAGTTTATGAAAACCAAGATTGCTTTAAAACTATTATAAACTTTTTTTGGCTCTCTTTCAACCAAAATTACAACCTGTAAGCTTTCAACATATTTTCTAGAGGTTGATAAAATATTAAAAAGGAATTCATTAATCTTTTATACTAGTTGTACTTTATTCTTAGTATGTCCTCATATGGTTATAGATTTCTTACAATCTACTAAAGTCAATAAATTGAAAGAACACTTTCAATTTCTAGAAGTTCAGTTCGAAATTCTTTATGCAATAGCACTGAAAAGCTTTTGGTCTATTTAAACTGTATATCATAATTATGCCACAAATACATCACTAAATAAAGCATCAAATTAAATTATTTTTATAATGCTACAGTTTAGCAATGTCAATAGCTCTAAAATTCTAACACACATGAAAGTTCTATTCTGTCAATAGCACTTCTAAATTTAATTTACCTATCTTTATTCTGACAAAAATATTTTCACTTTTATTTTATAAGGACTATAAAATAAAACATGAAAGTAATTTATAGACAAAGGAAGCTGAACTTTAAGTGCTATCATTCAGTGAAAGAATTTTCAGTGACATTTTGTCAGTGTAAATATGTTTACTATTTCAATTGATGTGACTGAGAGCTTTTCTTTAATAACCAAATGGAAAACATTACAATGCCTTTACAGTTACACTGTAAAGTGTGAAAGTATGAAAAACTATTTCAGATGTTTAGTAAAACTAAATTAGTTTCTCTTCAGATATAATATCATAAGTACTGAGAAGTATCTTTCCTATTGAATTGTATTTAAAATTAATTATTATCATATCAGAATAGATACTGTAATACTATAGTATGCAACTTTGTAAGTGAAAAATATTCAGCTAGTCCACTCTGCCTTTATCTATTTAAAAAACTCATAATTATAGGCAGAGCGTATACTTTTTCCATGTTTGATATAAATTTGCTTTTATTTTTTATGGGGTAAGCTGTCACCCAGAGGCTTATTTTTACACTTTGCTTACCATGAATTCAAGACTTACCAATTTCTGGTTTTGTTTCTGTTCTACTCCCAGCCTTAGTGGAGTATTATTAGTTTTCATACTGATCCCAGTGTAAGTGGAATTAAGTAAACCCTGAATGCATTTCTGTCATTTTGTTAACTTTAAATGTTCTTTCCCTCTTCCTTCCCTCTGCCATTCTTTTCAGTATGTACAGATGTTTAGGAAACGAACAAACAAACAAACAAACAAAAAAAAAATCCAAATAGTTAGATGCAATATTTATCCATTAGATGGTAGCCTTCCATTACTGCAGACTATATTTATGTTGGGGTTTTTCCCATTTTTACAGTATCCATGAAAAAAAGTCTTATCTCATTGGTTGTCTAATAAGTCCAAATTGCAATTATGTAGTATTTTTATATTTTTACTTTTTTATACAATTCTATTATAAAACATTTAAAAATTAGGGGAAAGCAATATATTCACAAGGTGAGCGAGAGTTGAAAATCACTTGTGGGACCAATTTGTTTTTACATGTTTTTTTCTGGCCATGTAGATCTTTTCCTAGCACAATGTGTTATGGTGTGAATTGGTAATATGTGTGTAGGTACATGGGACTGCAGAACACCAGAGATGTTCGCTTGGCTCTAAGTATTGACTTTGAAAAAAAAATTATTAAATTTATGAAACGCTTTTCCTTTGGAAATAGTTAGGGGTTCAATTTGGGTTTGTAGTGGTTTCTGATTTTTACAAACATCCCATTTCCCAGGAAGGTACTTCTGCCATTTACACAAGACTGGAATAACTTGGTCAGTTCAATCAGGAAGCAATTATTTCTCCTGCCCCAGTAAATTAGAAAGAACAGTTTGTTCTATAAAGCTAGCTACTGAATGATTAGATAGATAGATAGATTATCTTATTTGCATTTCTGCTGAAATGGAGAAAGAAAAACAGAGTGGTTTGATTTGAACACATATATGAAAATCTTCTTTACTATTTGAATGCAGTATGTAATATCAATTGCTAGAAAATAATCTTATTAAACAAGTAACATAGATGATTGTAAAGATTAAATGGCTTCTGACAAACACTGACTATTCAGGAAGAAAGGTGCATTTCTTTTGCAGTATAAAACCATAGAGTGGCTGTGTAAAATTTTATAATGTCAAAAATAAAATTAAAGAGGAAAAAATAAAAGTCAAAAGGAAAAAAAGAGGTAATGCAGACAGGCATTAACAGTTATATTTAAGTAAAAATGGAAAATAAAAGTAAAGTTTTTAAAAACTCCAAGTATAGCTTTTAATATCTTACTAAATTCTAATTGTAGGTCTTTTATGTATGTGTGTAAGCAAGCATATATTTATTCACAGTTGCAAGAAGAATAGTATTTAAAATTATGATATGTACCAGTTTTGAAGTTCAGGAGAATCAGAGTTTGTGTTAAATTAGTTCTTTAAACCATTCAGGTAAGGCTTTAAATATTCCAGCCCATCTTGCATCTCTATTGCTCTAAAAAACAATCAAAGCTGATATTGGCTGCTAAATTTAAAGAAAAAGATATGTATAAAATATTATGTATTTTTACTTCTCTATTTTATTTTTCTGGACTTCTAAAGATTCATAGATTTCACTAGGCAAATTGAATTTAACAATTTCAGGAAAGTTTATAAATTCCTGGAACAGTTATACTTGATCTCTCTGGAAAATGTCGCCCTCTTTACACTTCAGAAACTGCCTTTGCTAAAAGGGATGAGTGCATGTAAAAACAGCCCTTTTCCATCCCCTGCTTTCCTCCCTTAAAACCTTAGGCAGCCCTCGAGGTTCACACTGGGCACAAGACCAGTGGCTGCCTAGTACAAATACCATCTGACTTGGCACAGTGCTCCTCACATCTAGCAGAGCTGTGCTCTAGGAATGGTACAGGTTCAATGAATGGGCTTCAGAGTAGCTGCCAGCATTCATTTCTGGCAGATGACAAAAGGAGATGTGTGCCATGCAAAAGCCTTTTGCTAGGTTTCAAGATATTAAAGGGCAAGTACTGGGAGAATGTGGCACAGGGGCAGGCCTGCCTATCATCCATGGGGACTACTAGAATGAGAAAAATCTCCTTTATGATTATTTAATAGATTAGAAAGAACATTGGTGTGAACTCCCTTCCAGTATTGTTCTAGAATGCCATTATATTTCAGTCATAAGATACTGCCCTTAGCACAAAGAAATATGGGGACAATATATTAAGGATATGCAACTTATGAAAATCAAAGCCATTTAAAAAAATTATGTAAGGATAATTTCCAGGCATGATTCTGAGTCACTATTTTCAGTAGCTTATACACATCAAATAAGAATCAGCAACAGCTTTTGATCTATAACTGGAGAGAAATTAAGAAACAGCATTCAAGGCTTACCTTCCATTTCTTTGTCTATTGATACAAAAAATGACTCAGGGAGGGAAACATAGACTAAAGAAAAAAATCTGAGAGGGCAGAAAATGGTGATTTCAATTTCAGTAGACCTGTGTCAATTTGCATAAACCAAGGCCTATTCACTATTTGATCAGTTTGGTTTGTATTCTTCCTACTCCTCTACCACAAACAGAAACTCTTCAGTAAAAAGTCACTTCTTTCTGAGACGTGAGCCAGGAGCTAGAATTGTTATTATCTGAGGAGAATATTATTGTCATAAAATAGAAGAAATGCAAAATATAAATGTCAAACATTAAAATGAAATTAAATAGTAATTCTTTTTCAGTGACTAGGATTAGACTTCTGCATATTTGGATTTTTTTGAGCTTTTTTCCCCTTTTTTTTCTAGTGTGCATATGCACAGTGTGCCAGTGTGCTCATGATAAATGGCCAGACATGAGGCTATTACTAGCTGACACTGTAAGAATCTTTACTCCCTGCAACGCTTAGTGCTGGGATGATTTTCATTGCTGGAAGTCTGAAGATGTATACAATTTAGACACGAGTTCCGCTTTTCCAAATTATGCTCTGATTTATTTTTTTTTTTAATTTTGGCAGTTTCACATGCTCGCTTTGTTGTAGCATTATTATTATTGTTATTATTATCAGCAGCAGCACCACCTATAATTTAACAGCTCTCTTTTCATAGCTGTGTTAAAGTCCCCACGGCCTAAGCAAAAGTACCATTGACCATTATTTTGCCTCCAGTAATAAAAGAATTTACCATTTCAGCAATTTTCTTGGATATTTGTAAAGGGAGTTTTATGCTATCTACTCAGGTTTCATTTTGTTCTGAAGACCACAGGGTCCTTCAGTATGTGGAGGAATCACAGAAACAATCTATCTGTCTACTCAAATATTGTATTTAACAGGAAACACCACTAAGGATTTAATGGCAAAGGACAGGCTGAATCATTTATCTTAGTATTGCATCCCTATGCTGTTTTCATTCCAATATAGGTTAAAACCCCATAATTTTAAGCGAAACATTTCAGCACAGGCTAAAAATTTCTTGTTTCATTTTAGCAGCAGAATTCTAGTGTGCTAATGAGTAGGAAATTGTATGTTTTACCATTGTCCCAGGTTAAGGGATTAACAGTTTTCCAAAGATACTGTATTCCTTACTCACCTGTAGCTGGATCTGTTGGCTCCTGAACCAATGTCCCTTCCCTTCCCTTCCCTTCCCTTCCCTTCCCTTCCCTTCCCTTCCCTTCCCTTCCCTTCCCTTCCCTTCCCTT
>VZUI01003823.1:0-49691 GCA_013401135.1 Cettia cetti
GGCGCTGCTCGGCGGGGAGCGGGCGCGGCGGCGGGGGGAGGTGCGCGCAGGTGGCGCCGGGGCCGTGCGGCGGCGGGAGGGGGGATGCGGCATGGCCGAGCCGCCCGGAGCCCCGCACCGCACCACCGGCTCCACCCTGCTGCACCCGCTGAGCGCGCTGCTGGGCATCCCGCTGGACCAGGTGAGGCTGCGAGCCGCGCCGGGCCCGGGCGGCATCCTCAGCGCGGATCCCTGGCCCGCAGGCACGGCGCGTCCGTCGCTGTCACGGCGTGTCTGCCCAAGGGCCTCGGGAGCAGCGCGGAGAGCCCGCGGTAGGAGCGGGTTCGGGCGGGGGTCGGGCTGCTGTCACCGGGAAAGCGTTTCGTTTTTCCCGGCAATGCCTGGGGCTTTTCCTGCTCTCGCAAGAAGTCGCTCCTGGATGCTGTCAGTCACGGTGCTGGGCTGACTGCGGCAGTTTGGAATGCTTCAGGAGCTCGGGTGCTGGTCCACCTCTGGGAACCGCGTGGGGGGATGCGGGGTGCCCTGTAGGGAATTCTTACGTTCAGGCGCTGCTTTCAGGACTCCAGATCTGTAGAAGGGAAGCTCAGAAGTCACTTCCAGCCTAGTCCAAGTGCCTGATGGAATTGCGAAGTGCATATATGGAGATAGGCAGAACGCGGAGACACACACAAAGTGGTATTCTGGGAGGGCAAGTTTGGTTAAATCCTTAAAAGCATCATAGATTTTTGGCTGTGGTGGTGATTCCTAGTTGCTTATAGTCTCCTAGTTAACTTTATCCCTAACGGGCAGAAAAACGTTGCTCTCCCCCACCCCCTGCCTTTTATTGACTCTCAAGCCCGCATGCACCTGCTGCCTTCCTGCATTCTTTCAGCGACAAGGAAGTTAAGTCTGGAAGTTTGTGCTAACCAGAAAAAGACTCCACCAAGCTACTAGGAAGCTGAGCTGTGCTCTAAGAAACCAGGGTAGCAGCGGTGTGCTTGGTAAAAAATCAACAGAAGATTGAGATTTATTTGCTTTCTTCTGTTTGCAGAGTGAGTGGTGCTATGTGTCATTTTTTACTACTGTTTGTTTTTAAAGTTGAGTAAGGAACATGTCATTTTGTAGATTAAATTCCTTCATCTAATATGCCAGTTTTCCCTTTTTTTGACAGAAAGCAGGTTTTAATGCAAGAAGAGAGATATGTTGCTCAACACTAAAACAGTCAAACAATAAAGGCCTATATATATCTGTGAACTATTAGTTTAGGAGAAGGAACATGAATAGTGATAGCTTCTTTTTTGAAGTATTCCATGCCATGACTGATGAATACAGGAACACCAAAGAAACCCAGAGCAGCAAACGTTTACTGTTCCAGCTTTTTTGTGGTGCCACAGTGTATGTACAGTGTTAGGCTGACTCAGTTCTCAGACAATGAAGTCTTGACAGGCTGCTGTTTTTCTTCCCAAGCTTTCAAAATCTTGCTCTTCCATTCAGCTGAGGTGATACAAAGATGGTGTTGTCAGTGGAGAAGATTCTTCTCGTGCTCTTCTGGCCTGAGGACCCTTCACTGCATCTGGTTCCGTGCTGTGTTTGTCCCTGGGCTCTGGTCTCATGGGTGCTGGTGGTGAGCACTTCTGTGTTTGGAGGTCTGTGTCTCAAGCCCACAGCAGTAAGCAGGGGCCATGTGCTCGGGGCTCAGCAGTGTGGCTGGGCTGTGTGAGTGTGTGTGCAGACATATGTGCTGTCCCTGTCTGTGACCCTGCTGGCTCCAGTGGCACTGGGCAGTGATGGGCCAGAAGGAACACCCCCTTTGCTGGGGTTCATCACAGAACTGCAGCATAGCTGCAATGAAATAGAGCTTTCCTCACCTGAAAATCCCCTTATTTAATTGTCCCTGTGAGATTATGCCATCAATAAGTTTTAAAAATTTCCCCCGCTTCTCTGGCCCCACTGCAGTGTCCTTCACCATGCCAAGAATCAGGGATTCCTGCTGTCCTGGAATAGGATGTACCCAGATTGTGGGTATGCATGGAAGCACTGTTCCACCACTGTTCCCTCAAATCACATGCGTCTCAACTCTGACCTGCAGTGCTAAGGCTCTCAGAAGCAAAATAAAAACTTTTTTGCACTGCTCTTCTGCCAGGTGGATTGCTTACCTTCCTCATAGGAATTAGAGAGTGTTTTCTGAAGCAGGGAGAAGTTCAGTCACTTGCCCCTCTGCACTGAATGGAGCTCTGTATATGAAAGACAACTTTCCCAGATCTGAATCCCATGTGGAGCAGGGACTGGTTTTACATGAGCCCCTTGCAGCGCTGACAGGCTCTCTGTGCCTTCTGCTCGGTGCCCAGGCTGCAGCAGGGGAGGCATCTCTGGTTTGCCACTCTGTGTCCGCATCACTGTGCTCAGCCTGTGGGATGGGGACAGCCCCTACCTGTGGTCCATGCAGCTGGCAGTTTCCCATGGTTGGCCCTGAACTTTCAAACATGCTGGGAAGTGCCTGGAGAGTGAGAAGCAAAGGTGGAGTTTAGACCCTCCAAGTCACTGTGGTATGTGAAAGCCATATGTGTCTGTGTTAAATGAACAGAGGACTTGTCCCCACTTTTATAGAGATGGTTTTCCTTGAGAACTGTGCTATGAGAGAGATTTCACTCCGTGTAAAAGACCAGAAAGAAAATTGAGCTGAAAGTCTGAGAAATGAAGGCTGTAATCATTACCCTTTAATCACCAGGGCAGAAAAGCTGTGGTAATGGTACTTGGAAAATGTTTTGTCATCTCAGAAGCAGCTGCTGTATCACTCACTATGGGAAGCATAGCATGGGTGACTATGAAAATGTTGTTTTTCACATTGGTGGTTTTCTGAAGTAAAAAATTGCAACTTGGGTTTAAAAGCAGGCCAGTATTACAGAGGATGGAGTTCCTATCTGCACAGTGTACCTGGCAGACTGCTCGCATTTTGTTTAGGAGACAGTGCACTGCATGAGGACATAGCGGTGTTTTCAGCTTTAGATGCTAAAACAATCCTGATGTGTCAGCATTTACTTGCATGTCTCTTCAATGGATGATTGATCTTTGAATTAAGCATTGAAATATTATTTTTTAAGAAGTGCTATATATGGTAACAAGATTAATGATCTTGAAAGAGGATGAAAAGACTCTCTGTGTTCAATTAATTCTCATATCTCAGGAAAGCAGACTTTGAAGTTTAGCTGACTGGTGTTCTAAAAATATCTGTCTAGGTCAATGGTATACCTTCAGCAGCATTCGCAAAAGAATTTTGGGTGATTTTTTATTTCTGTATCATGTATTCCCCAAGTCATTGATGCTGGAATGCCATCCCTCCAGTTTGCTTATACAGTGACTTTTGGCAAAGTATACACTTTTTTGTTGTATATGCCCAAAATTACCAATTTCAGGATATAGTTCTCAACCAAAAATCAGTGAGATATGGGAAGTTAAACATTAAACTCTTAATAGTGTAATTTATGTAAACAAAGTGTGTGTGTAAAAATACTGTGAAGAAATGAATATACTATTTCAAGCTATATGAAAAGTAAACTTAATGGCCTTGTTTATTCATATGTAGTTTTACCATGCCTTCCTAAACTCTAGGCATCTCTGAAAGTAATTCATGCACAGAGGGTTGAGACACATGATTAAAAAGTATCACTTCTCAAGGTTATTTTGTAGTACCCTTGATATGCCAGGTTATTGCTTTAGAAGTAGCAACCCTAGCGCAAATGATCAACTGCTGCGCAACACACCTCACACCTTACATTTCAACAAGCCTTGTTACCCTGACCTATTGGTTGGAATGAAAAAATTTTCATTTTAATCCTTTCATTGTAGGTCATCTGCATATTTATAATTTGGCAGCTGTTTAAATTAAAAACTAACTCTGGAGGGATTCTGGCACATGCCTCTGAATCTTGGGATAGTTGGAGTATTAAAGATGTCTTTCTACCATTCCTTAAGTTTGAATAACTCTCTGCACAAAGCATGCTGGTGAGCTGCTTTAAAAGGAAAAAGAAGAAAAAGGTATATGTATATTTTTTAACTTATACAAAGATCAACATGTATTCTGATCCCAAAATCAGGGATGGTTTTGTTAACTTTTTTGCCTTAACTTTTTTTTTTTTTTTTTTTTTCTGTCTGTCTTCAGTTTTACTTCTCTGCTTTCTGATTCAACTAGTCAGAGGATCTGTTAGTCCCAAGCCTCTTTGCATGGCTTTTCTTATCCACTTTTTGGGCAGTGTAAAGCCAAATAAAACACTTCTGAGAAACTTAACAGTCTTGTGTCTGGAAAATTCAGGATCCTTTAATGGTTGTCAATAGAGACATTAGAAAATGCAATGCTGAGGAAAGAAAGGTAATTTTGTTACAGACCAAAGTGAGATAACTGAAGATTGAAATTCATTAAAGATTCAAGTGGGGTTAGTATCAGGTTTTTATGTGAAAAAAGCTGATCTGAAGCTCTGGCAACAACTGCCATGGTTGGTAGGAACTATGCTACATTTCAATTTCCTAATGCCATCATTTTACAATTGAAAATTCTACATCTCCATTTTGAATTGCAGCAGTATTTGTTACATTAAATGCCTCCCTGCCTGACACACTCAACGGCAAAAAAATAAAGCCATGTAAGTTTTAGTTATTTGAGAAGCAATAAGAAAAAATGAAATTTGAATTAAACACATTTATAAAGAAACATTACTGACATGGCCAAAACCAACTTTAATTTTGATATTTTCTGACTTTTGAGTACCTAGATTTTGTAAAACTGTTTTCTTTAAAAGAAACGATTAAGTTTTTATTGTAATGCCATGAAGGACAAGGCATGATGTAAAGAACAGAGGAAAAATCTTGCTGACCCTCGTTTGGGTCCTCAGTTACACAGGTGCTTGTGAACAGGGCAGTCCATAGTGCATTTTCAGGAAATCCAGTCTCCAACTTGTTTCAGTCACTTGTGCAAGGTCTGGGATTCTGTATCGTCCTGGGACAGTTCTGGGACAGAGGTATGGTACTTTCTTCCCAAGATTTAGGCCATCTCCAAAGCTTTTTTTTTCTGTTCAGGTCAGCTATCACTAACAATTGCAATAAATACACATTCTCCTCTGCTTTGGAAACATGTGCTGCCTTTTCCAACATGTTCTCACTGTGTTTGGCACTGTAGTCTTGAACCTTATGGCTGATGTCTTTATAGTAAGAGTGTAAATATTTCCACATCCTTCATGCCTTGAAAACAAAGCCTGTCCTATTAAGTTTTTTATTTGGCAAGGGACAATAGTGCAACTGGAATCAGCTGCTTACAATTTTCCCCCTTTTAAGCACTTTCCTTCTCATCTGTGTTAAACAAGATCTGGAAAAATAAACGTTGAAGGGCTGCATAAAGTTCCCCGAAACCTTCTCTGCACATTAATCATGCCAGCACTGATTTAGTGGTGCTCTGCAGCTATTTTGAGGAAATCTAAAGCAGTGATGAAGATCCTTGGGCTCCAGCCTAGGGATCTAGGCACTGAGCACAGAGCTGGCTCTGTGTTTTCGGGGGAGCCCCTGATGTTTAGGGATTTGCTGTGCGTTTGCCAGCCTGGCACAGTATTTAATACTCTGGCTGCTCCTTGGCTCCTGTTACAGTTCGCAAGGATGAGCAGCGCTGGAGGCAGGCTTGCCAAACTGCAAAGTGGTGCTGCTAGTCCCTGGGCAGGGGAGGCTGCAGCACTGGGCTTGGCATCTCTGCAGGAATCCAACCTTTTGTACTTGTCCAAAATTAAGTAACCAGTAACGTGATTTTTGAAACATGTCAATGGGCCACATTTTACTTTGGAGTGAACAAAAATCCCTCCCTATGTGACTTAGTAGTTACAGATAACCTAGAGTGTATCAAACCTCATTTCCTGGATGCTTGGATAGCCTGGTGAGGGTCATTAAGGAGATCTTCCAGAAACTCAGGCCTGCTCTTCCCAGCTTCAGCTGTTGAGGGGAGCACAGCTGAACTTGAGTTCAGCTCCTCTGAACTGAGACCCTCCAGACAACGAGGCACAGGAATAAGGCACCTCGCCCTCAGCTGCTTTGCTCTTCTGGCCCATTTTTGCCCCACCTCAGCCCTTGCTAGGATGGACAGAGTGGAATTCTCTGACCTTCATCTGGAGGTTTCTTCAGAGCACAGCACTGGTCAGGCTTGTTTGGTCACTTGTGAATAGGTGGAATGCAGCCCGCTCTGACAGGGCTCAGCCAGCCTGCCTGTGCCAACAGGGAGATGAACAGCCAAGGGAAACCCTTTGGGTGGTCCTTTCCCAGAGCAAGATTGCATCAGTCTCCCTCCTTATGACCTTGATTGGAAATATTTATTTTCACCAGTCCTTTCTTCCCCTGGCCTAAAGCATTTTTAAGCAGCTTTTGCAAAATCACAGGTGAGCACAGATGCAAAAATAAAAGCACACATTCTGACATAAATGGTTTTTTAGAAGTTTTTTGGATGGGGTCTGTTTACATTATGTTGTATCCTTAATGGAGTTGAGTGGAAATACTTTTTCTCTTGTGTTTCAGGCTTTCCTCAAGATAAGAAAATTCCAGGCTTAAAAAAAAAAAAAAATCTTAATGATGTGAGGAAAAAAACTCTTGCAAACATATTTTTGAATAAATTATGTTGAAACATTTACAAATTTCCAAAGAATTTGTTCTCAATCATTCCTCTAAGTATTAACAAAATATCCAAATAGAAGGTGTTTTTTAAAACCAAAATCCAAAGTATTAAATAGACAACTTTTCCAGCCAGGAATTATTTTTATTTTTTTCTTCAACAGGAAATGGTACTCATTGATCTGAAAACTTTTAAAGAGAGTTAATCAATCAGTCTGTAGCATGAGTGTTGCTATGCTCTCTGCTTTGAGGCAAAACAAATACTAAATAAAAGAACAATTCTTCATTTTCTCTTTCTGGTTGCTTTGTCCTTGTGAGATTTGAACACCCTCAACATTTACCTTTGCCTGGTGACAGACTGGCTGGATTATGGGAGTTCTGCCTGTTCCCTCATGTCATACCCTGCAGTGTAGAGGGTGCGAAGCTGCCTCGAAGCATGTGAGCTGCCTACCTAGATGACTTAAGCAAAAAGCAAATAGACCTGAGTGTGTGTATTGGGCTGCTAAATCCCAGACAAAGACCTGGCCAACCTATGGAATAGCAAATTTAAAATTTTTGATCAGTGAGAGATTATAGTCTCTGGTCTTCAAGTTCGGTGAGTGTGTCAGGCTGGGGACATCTGGGATGGAAAAGAGAGGCAAGAAAATACTCTTTTAAATAATTTCTTTGGATTACGTGCAGAATATTAGAAAAACTAAATAACAATTTCAGGACAAGAAACAGACTTCAAATGCTGACTGCCACGAACAGGGTGAGTGTTTGCTGCTTCCATAGGCCCTGATCTTGTAACAAAGCTCTAATTGGACTTGAGCAATTTCTTCATTTGTGGTTTCTTGTTCAAGTGCAATTTGGCCCTGGTATGCAGATAGGGCAGGAATGGGGAAGGCAAAATGACAAGACAAAACCTAAAACAGTTGAGGACCCCCTCCTTCAACTTGAATAACTTCAACTTGTTTCTTGAATAACTCCTGTGCTTGTTTTCATGTTCATGTACTAGTTTTAAGTAAAACTTTTCCTTTTTAAAGGACCACTGACTAGAAAAGTTTTAGTTTTTAACTCTTACATCTGGCTTAAATGACATTATAACCTGGAGAAAAACTTTTTTTTTCCTGTTACCAGTGTGAGGTAGTATTAAAGAGAGTACAGTATTGCCTGTTTATCTCATGTGCACACACAAGGAGGGCAGGTTCAAATCCCTGACTCCTATGGTTTGCTTTAAGTATTTGTAGCAGTAAATTCCAACTGATAGATCAGTAATTTATCTGTTTTAGAGAGAGTTTTATAGTTACTCTGTTCACTCAAAAGTGGAGTTTAAATAGTCTGACATTTACACTTATGTGTCAGAGTTTCTCAGGATATTTTGCCAACTATGCTGTATTGAAGATGAAAACAAAGTGTAGACAAATGGAGACAGTGACTGAGAAGTTAAAGTTAATTTTCTTAAAAAAATTAAATTCAGTTTTTGATGGAAGCATTAGGCATCCACAGTGAGTTGTAGGCACTTTAGGGCCCACAGCTGTCTATGCCTTAGTGTGTATGTTTGTGTTCATGCTAATTCTCTAGAGGCAAAAAATTGTGGTCTGTAGTTGCTACAGCAACAATGACACTGCACTCAGAGTTGGGTGGGTTTTCCCTACTTTGTACAAGTATGTTGGAAGTGTAGGCCTGTTGCTGTGAGACACTGTGAAATATGATAGACTCAGAGAAAACACTTGCTTATTTTTTGTTCAGAGAATATAATTTTTGTGTTACCTTTATTGCCACTTCTCTGATAGGTTGTTATTTCCCAATTTGCAAACCTAACATCACAGAGAAGAAAATGGCCTCAGCAGTTTGGAAAAAGAAAGTTTCCAAGGTGTTCTGCTGATGCTAATCAGTAAATAAAGTGAGGATTACAACAAAGAATGGTCAGGGCAGAGTGACATAACTATATTTCTGTTGCATTGTGGTTGGTTTTGTCAATGAAAAGATGACTGTAGCTGTTCTTTGCCATGAACCAGAATGAAAATTTGAACTAGATAAAAGAGAAAAAAATAGGGTAAGCTTATTTTTTTAAATCTGCTAAAGCAAAGTGAAGGAACTGAGAGGTTTGGTTTAGAAATGTGACTTTTAAGAGGGATCATGGTGAAAGTGCACAGCATATGTGAGCAGCATGAAAGAAATCAATGTAGGCCTTAAAATGATAGAATGTGTTGAAAGATCATTTAACTTCAACCCTTATGCCAGGGAGCCTTCCACTAGGCAATGTGACTCAAAACCCCAGGTGGCCTTGGACACCTCCAGGGATGGGGAGTTCACAACCTTTCTGGTTAAGTGAAGAAGGGACTTATTCCCTTCTGTCTCCCAGTGTTTCTTCACATTCAGAGAAGCAGGTGATAGGCTGCAGATTCAACAGTGGTTAAAATAAAGGTGTTTGTCATGTAGTCCAGACATGGCTGTGAAATCCTTTCAACAGGAGGCTGCTAAGGCCAAGAATATGGCCAGAGTGGACTTGGATGTCTATATGAAAGACATGAGTTTCTATGCTAGGCGTAGCTTAAAAGAAAAAGCTTTTGGAAGTGCCTGTTCTTTTTCTGGCTCCTCTCAGGGCTTGTTCCCTCTGCAGGCACTGGTTTCTGTCATCCCTGCCTCTGGTGTTGCTGATGCCTTTAGGAGGATCCCAAATCACTGCTGACAGTCCAAAGCATGGCTGCTTCCATTATGGGTGAGTGGCTCTGCTAGAGTCATCATCCCCTCCCAGACCTTGACTCCATGCTGCGTTTATTACTTGGGTTTCTTCACATGGTGATAATATAGCAGGAAGCACCAGATCTCTGCAGAAAAAATGAGCCAGAACCCAGGAGAGGTGACTTCTCTGACATCCCACTTTCAGGCAGCCCCAGCTGCAGCTGTCCTTCTGTTTATTGGTTTATATAAAAAAGTAACTGGCTCCTTGTATGATTTGCAATGTATTCCCCTGTTGGGTTATCCTCTTACTTTTTTGTTCAGATTTTTAACTGCTGGGGGATTTTTGTCCGTATGCTGAACACTTCCTCTCTGTTCAGTTCATGCTGCATCTTTAATGCTGTATTTGAAAGTTTTGTGATCTGCATATATTCTTTGAATAGCCTATGCCAGCAGGTGTCTGCTGAAGTCTGCCTTCATCCTTTGATAGGGTTCTGACATCCTGATCTGTAGTCTGTTATCTGTCTATCAGTCATACATTTCTGTGTGTACCATTACCTCAGTTGCCTGGGTGTCTCAATTAGGCTTCCTGGTTGGTTTTATTTTTTTTTTTGTTGTTGTTTTTTTGTTTGTTTGTTTTTTGTTTTGTTTTGGTTGGTTTTTTTTTTGGTTTTTTTTTTTTTTTTGCCTAGATGGAGTTCAGTTAGGGTTTAAATGATTATCAGGAGAAAACAGATTCTGTATCTGCCTTCTCTCTTTCCTTTTCCTGTGGCACTTCAGTTTTTGAGCCTAGTCACTTATAAGGATGACATACCTGTCCAGTTTTAGAAGCCCCTGAATGGCAGGTGTGCCTCTTTGCTGTGTCTAGCATTATGTTTTTGCAATTGCTGGGAGGATTTCTGTCTATGAGACAGTGGCCTTGTTTATCTGCTGACAGGTGGAAGTAGTGGCTTGTGCCCTGGAAAAGCTTCAGGTGCTGTTTGGGGACCCAGGTGGCTGGTCACCTCCAGGTCCCTAGTCTCCGCCCCCTGCAAGGGTGCCTCCCAGCATCAGAGAAACTGAAACGCTCCCCAAATCTGAATCTGCACGGTAGTGCTACAGTGACAGTGGAAAAAACACCATGTGTGTTTTGAGATAGCAAAGTTTGCTAAAAATCAAACCTGGAATGCTTTCTCAAAGTGCCTCTGAGATATCCAGATGTTAGTACTATAAAACCTTGTGATAGAGAGGTGGAAACACATTTTGTAAGGCAGCTGGGCAGATCGTGCAATGTCCTAGTTCTTTCAAAGCATGTTTTTTTCGGCTTTATATGTAAAGCACTTGTTTGAAAGGGAATTTATAATTGTTTATGCAACTTAAAGGATTGTCAAATTTCTTTTCCCCGGTTGTGTTCAAATTTTTAGGGTATTTTGAGAAGAGTTCACTTGGAATTTTTGGAATTCTGTTGTTGTACTTTGTTTCTTGAATAATAAGTTGCCTGTCGTTGCACAATAGGAGCATCACTGTTAAAACTTTTAAATGTAAGAACATGCTTCTCTTTTTTCCCTAACTTTTGAAGAGGAAAAAGTGAGGCTTATTCCTGTTGCCTAAGAAAAGCAAGTTGAGTTTCTACTATTGCTGACTCATAAGGCATGGCAAGAATACAAAAATACCATGATTAAGCAAATGTGAGTGAGTTTTTTCCTCCTCATATCGCAGTTATCTTTGGAAAATATCAGTGTTATAAACCAAAGTTCTGCTGTACTGCATGCAAATAGAACTATAGAGCTCCAGTGGGGGAAAATGTAAAGAAGGCTTTAACAAGGCAAGGAAATGAAATCTTTTTTCATCAAATATAGTATACTGCAAATAAAATTAATTTATAGCAAACGCCAAATCTCTTTTTTTTTTGTCAATTTGCATTTTTTTATTCACCAACTGACACTTGTTCATGCTGTGTGTTTTCCTGTTAGTTTTTGTTTTGATTTGGTTGCTAAGTTTGAAAACTTGGAAATATGGGCTTTTTTTGGGTTTTGTTGTTTGTTTAATTTGAGGGGGCAACCCCTCAAATTCCTTCAAAGCATGACTTTTTTGAATGATTTCCAAATATGTTAGTTTAGTGGTGGTTGAGATGTTTGACTTGTGCCAAGTCCTGAGCACTTGTCATCTCCAAGTTACTTGTTTTCAATAGTGTCTGAAGCTGAGTGCCTAAAATTAGACATGCTCAAAAGCTCAGTTTTCAGAGATATTTGCTGTAGATGTAAGGTGCTTGTAACAGGCATAACTAAACAGCTGGGGTTATGTTCTTCTCTTTTTGCATGGTTCACAATCCAAAACAAATGATCAGGAAGCAAGTATGCTGCAAATTCTGAGCAGAAATAAGGAAGGAGAAAAAAAGCCACAACAGGATATTGTCACTGTATACATTTTGGTGGTGTCTTCTCTTCCTGTCACGGTTCTGAAGGGATTAAAAATAAATCTGCAGCCCACACAAATGAAGGTTAGATAAGTATGTCATATATTGAAAAGCACAGAGCAATAATTTTACTTTTAAGCCGTAGAACAATAGGAAGGACCAATATTTTGTGGTTGTGAAAGTGAGTATCTGGAGCTGGCAGTTAACAGAGGTATGCTGATTCTACATGGTCAGTGTAACAGCAAAGGAATTAAACGAAGATAATTGTGCTTGAATTGAAAAAAAAATAAAGCAACACACACAGCTCTTTGGAAATAGGCTAAAAATGAGGAAAATAACTATTTAGAAAATCTGCTGGTGAGCAGAATCAACTGCCTCTGGGAAAATGTTTGACTCGGCAAGCTGCTGGAAAATATAAAGTTTTCATTGTTTTTGGAAGCAAAAAGATGGAGTTTTACTCTCTTATGTTTGCAAATATAATTGTCTAAATATAAACTGATTTTCCCAATTAAATGGTTCTGACTAGGGTTTGCTGCCAAAACATGTGGTTGTGCATATATTTCCTACCCTTGTGCTGTGCTTCTTTATTTCCCTCTGTGAAAAGCCTCTCTATTGTGCATCTGGTTGAGCTGACTGAAAACTAATTCTAAAGAAAAAAAAAATTTCTGCAGATTCACTGCATGCTTTCCTTGGCCCTTACTGCTAGCTTCCCAAAAGTTTTGTGTGTCCTCTTCTGCCCATGAAAGGTAGCTGGGAATACTTTCTGTACCTCTTTCACCAAATTCTGTTGACTGCATTACTGGAGAGGGTATGGTCTCCCTTTATTTTTCTAGGTTGCAGCATAAGACAGTAACATAGATCTTCACCCTTCCATGTTGATGTACCCCAATATTATGTTTTTATGCTTGTCTGAAAGCATTTGCTTTCTTCTTCACTCCATCTGCAAGTGCTGCTCCTGTGTATTTATGAGACAGAAAAATTGCTTAGGCAAGGAAGAGGACAGGAAGAAGTGAGGTTTGTACCACCTGCGTGGGGAAGCAGGAAATGTAGGGTGTTTGACTAAACCCATTGTGTGGGAGCATTGTTACCTGAAAACTCTTCCACACATACCTAGCAGTAGATGTGCTAGTTTGCTTTGCTCCTGACTGGCACCTGTTTTTTGTTTTTTTGGGTTTTTTTGGTTGGTTGGTTTTAGGTTTGTGTTTTGTTTTATCCCAATTCTGTTTCAGGCTCTTGAAATTAGTATAGAATACCAGCTTCTGGAACACGATACCTCTTTATGGTGTCTTTAAGCATTAAACCAAAAAATGAAGCATGAGAATCTACAGGTCATTTTTGAAAACTTCATTTCTTACAACTAAATGAAGTCCAGTTTCACAATCCAGGGATTTCTTTTTGCTTCTCGTAAAGTTAGTGCATGTAGTACAAATGCTGTTTATAAGTCTGCACTTTACATTTCTGCATCTAAACTTACTTGTCTAGAGTACTTTTATAGTAGAAGTACCTGTTTTAGAGTTATGCTTCAGGATCTGATGACTTGCAACCTAGAATTGCCTTTTTTCTCCATTGAAATGAAAAGAAATTTAGATGGACTAGCTCTGGTATCGAGATGATTGTTAGGACAGACAAAATCTATCCTTTTCTCTAGCAAAGTCCGTGCATAAACTTTAGCACGTCCCAATGCGCTAATTTTCACAGTGGCCTTGTTTAAAGTTACAATGAACATGACTGAGCATTTAAATACAGGATGTTCCAGATTTTCTCTGTTTAAGGGCCTGATAAAGTGTTACATAATACCATTGCGATGTCTGAAAAGTTTAGTCTTTGATCAAGCCACTAATTCCAAGGATAATGTGCTTAAATTTAGCACAGTGCTGATGGTTTCTACAGTGGGGAAAAAAAAATCAACTTTCTTTTGGCTTAGAATAACCTGTCAAGTTGGCACTTTTTTCCTCTTACTGATATTTGTTTCTTTCTGTTGTGTGCATTTACTGGGATATCACTGGGATAATGAGAACAAAACTGCTCTGTTTGTATTGGTTTGTATTTTTAAAGACCACTGACATTTTTCTATAGAAAAGGAACTGAAAATAGAATTGCACAGACATTGCAGCAGCAAGAATGGGGCAAGTTATTTTAGATGTGCCAGTTCCCATTCTAGTGACAGATTGCACTTTAAGCCTATTGTTTTATTTTTAAATTGATGAATATGTGCAGGCTCAAGGCTTTCATCTGGCCTGAAAATTAAGTGTGTTTCTGAGTTGGGACTTTGCAGACAGTGCTATAAGGATCCTGCCATTCCTGCGTTCAGGCAACCCCCGTTGGTATTTGGGGAAGATAATTTACATTGAAGTCACAGAAAGACCTGCTAGCAGGGTGGTTGGGCAGACAAACATTTGTCTGTATTCCTTCTTTGTGTTTTGAATAAATCAACTGTGTACTTATCAATTACACAGACAAAGTGAAAAGGTGCTTGACTTACTGTGTTGTGTTCCAAGTTTTTAAAAACTAGACCTTTAAATGTGGGGGGAGAAAAATCAGGTCTGTGCTGATGCTATTCTTAGTGCTGCTACTTTGAAGTTATTTCCTCAAGAATGCAGGTGTAGAAACTGGATTGTAATCTCAGGATCAGTTAGTGCTTGAGGCTGGTGAACTTGAACTGGATCATGTCTAGTGAGACCTGTCTTGGTCCTGCTTCCTTTTCGGTGCTGTCGTGTCCATCCATTGTCTGTGGTGGATGAAGGGACACAGTGTTGTGGAGTGGGAGCTCAGCAGTGCCTTTGAGATGTGGTGTGGAAATAACTGTTTGGGATTTGGGACACTCATCACATCTGAAAGACTAGCTGGGGTCAGTATCTGTTATCCAAGAATTCCTTTGTGAGAAAAAGGTGGAGAAGTGGTGTATTTAATGGTTATGGAAACCAAGGATCCAAGCTCCAGATAGGTGCCTGAGCCCTGCAGGTGGCTTAGAAAGAGAAGCAGGGAAGCAGTGCTGTGATTTTCCCACCCTGGGAACTTTCTGGAGTTCTAGGGACTTTCAGAGAAGGGTTTGCAGGGACCCAAGTGTCTGGTTTGCTGTATTTTACCCTCCTGGAGTTGTTGTCTTCCTTGTTTCTGTTAATTTTTGCTTAAGCATCTGTCTCCTAACTTTACATATGCTTAAATGGGGCCTTCTGAGCACACTTGAAAGAAGAGCTGGAGTGATGGAGTAATGTGGTGATAAGGTCAGTCTGCTCCCTCTTCATCAGTATGAATCTGCATAACCAAGGAGGGTAGATAGTACAAGATGCCATCTTTCCTACCAGAAGTACATATCCAAGAGACTCTTGTGATGAAGCAAAGCTGGTAGTTCTGATACTGGATTTTTTTGCTTGTTAATTTTGTTGGGATTTTTTTCTTGGTGTGTCAAGCTTCTTGTTTGGATAACAACACTTCATCCTCTTTTCCTTTTTCTCATTAAAATACCCTCTATACTCTGACCTGCTGGCTGTAGTTCTGCTTTTAGACATGTCTGACACGTAACACTGTGCAATACTCTACCTGCACAGAGGTATGTCAAATTATGCTTCTAAAGTATTTTTTGGAGTTAAAGGTACTGTAATTATCATGCTGCCTCACTGCTGAGCAGTCTGAAGAAACGAGACAGATATTCTAATAACCTAAAGGCATTCTGGTTTAAAAGAACCAGCAGAATGACTAAAGGCTCCAGATTGTTTGATTTTGCTGCTGTTCCTATTACAGGTAGGAATTAGTGCTGACTTTCTTAGATACAAGGGAATTTCGTCATTTGGCATCACTCGCAGAGTGCAGTAATTAATGAGGTACAGATAGTGGCAGAACATTGCTGCACATAAATGATCATTGCTTAAACATCTGATCTGCTTAAACAACATGTTCAACATACAGAGTCATTACAGCTCAATGTGAGAGCTGTTTACAGTGAGCTAAAGCTGGTTTTGGATCACATCCACATATTAAATTGATCAAAGGTTAGTGTATGGGAATGTGACTTAGCATTGTGATGCAGATTTGATTTCTCAAGCTTATTTTTGACTTAAATGTTTTTCTTTTAAAATTTTTGATGACTCAGGGCTTAATCTATAACTATATTTTGTGTCCTGTTAGTGATTATTCTGCTAGTGGTTTATAGAGGTAATCCAGAAAGAACATCTGTTTCAAGTTTACAGTCTAAATCATAGAAGGATATTTGACCCTGTAAGTAGGGAAACAGAATTTACCCAGGAAAACAGCACAACAAGCCAAAATACTGTCAGATTTGTATATTCTACTTCACCAACTCCATTTTTTTCATGCAACTGCACAAAAAACCACCATGGCTATGACAACTTAGTGCTGCTTCTGAAGGGGACAATAATCTTAAATTAGTCATGCATATATGCTTTTTTTCTCTCTGTCTCTCCCACGAGAGAAATTCTATTTTCAAGCCTTTCCTTCTGTCCCTCCAAAATCTTCCATAGGACTCCTACAACAAGAAGCCAGAGAAATAAATTGTTTCTGTATAGTAGTGGAGACGTGACATGTCAGCAGTGGAATCAGTATTTCCCCAATGTAAATTAATTTGTCTCCTCTCTGATCCATGCTGATTGCAGTCTGCAGTGCCTGGCTATGAACAGAAAATACAGGATCCTTCAAGCGACAGTTAGTTCTGCTTCCTTTACAAACGCCTGTTTGTGCTGGTTCTCAGTGCACTGAGTTCTGTGCAAAGCCATGCCACTGTGGGCAGTGAGGGGAACTGCATGGATGATGTAACACAAATCCTTTTCCTTCATGGAAGCCTAAGTCATAATTCTAGCAGTGGGAAACTTGACATGGTCTCCATGATATTGCCCTCCTTTTTGGAGGTGCTTGTCCCCTCCCTGTGTAGAGCTATGTGATCTCTGCAGAGAATATTTGTCCTTATAGTTCATAAAAATAGTCTGAAAGATCAAAATATTTTGAGAAATTTCAGCAAGTATCAGATATCTTTAAGATCTGATTAAAGACTATTCCATCTCTCATTCTTAACACACCCCTTCTAAATATCACACTTTTGATGTTATGAAATGCTATAATAACAGCAGGTCTGTTTTTCAACATCAAAGTAGAAATGTCTCCAGCAAAGTGAACTTAAACATGCTGTTTGCCAGGTGTCTTTGGTTATATGTGCAAAATAATCTTTTAAACATGGAAAACAAATTACTGCATTTCTGTAGTTCTTGCTTTGTTCTTTGCAAGAAAGGCATCACCCTGGAAGATGGGGCTGATCTCTGGCAGAGTGGAATGCTTTATTATGGCATCCCCTTTCCAAAATACTACCCAAGCACTGTTGTACTCCAAAGACAGTGGTTTGAATTGAGGAGTTGCTATTGCAGTCAGTAGTTTCTGTTAGCAAGGTTCTTTATGCTTTTCCAAATACTGAAAACAAGCTCTTAGGTCATCTGTGGTAAGTCTGTTAATACAGGAGAAAGTCTGATTTACCAGATAAAAACCTTGTAGCAGTCTCCTAAAATAGTGCTCCTAAGCTCATTGGTACATGGCAACAGAGTATCTTGACCATGAGCTGTAACTTCATCTTTATACTGAACCACCATAAGAGGCCTCTGTTCTTCTGTTCAGCAAATGAAATGCAGATTTAAACCTTTATTCTCTCATTTGGCTGGAAAGTACAAGGCCTGGAATAAAAGTAGAGCTGTCTTCTGCCATATCTATAACCTGACTGCATCACCTGCTACATGTTGAAGTGGACACAGATGCTGGCTAGGAATATTCTGACAGCCTGGCTGTGCTCAAACATGCTTGTACCTCTGTCTGTGAATGTGGGTGAATGTGCAACATGCCTGGTTTTTGTCCAAAGGTTGTGTGCTCTTGAGGACACACCAGCACCTTGTCATCCAACAAGGGGCAAGTTGGCAGTGTGGCTGCTTGTAGCGATTGTCAGAGTCACAGCATTGATTGGAATTTTGCTTACAGAGGACGGTCTGGTTTGGGTAATGGACTTAATTGCCATTTGGAGTTTGGAGCGGACAGCGTGGTCAATTTGTTGTATCCTCCTAGATTTTTGGAAAGTGAGATCAGATTTTCTGCAAGCCTAAGGGAGGAAAAATGTAGTAGAGGAAAAGCAAAGTATTTTTGTGGTCAAAATAGAATTCAGATAAAATGTTTCCTTCCAATACTTAACTGTAAGTTAAAGGTTAAAGCACTAAAATAAGAGGCTATGTGTTTGTACTTAGCTCTCTCTTCCTAGAGTGTGATTTAGTATCTCTCAGACATATATTGCCATTTTTTAAAGAGGGAGATTGGCAGATGCAAGGTTTATGGAGTGAGCAGAAATGAAAATTCCCAAAGTGGGTTATGAGTAGCCTACCTTCAACTACAAGAAGTAGTGACCAAGACTCTTTGTAGTGATTTGGTTGAAAGATGTATAGTCAGGTTTTGTCTCCTCTCATATTTTCTGTTTCCCATCTCAAGAATTTCTAGCTAGGAAAAACACGTTCTCTTTTCTACTTTTTTGTGGGATTTTTTTCAGTAATTTTTCAGTGCACCAAGCAACACATTTACCTCTCTCTTTGGAAAACCTCTATGGCTCCATGGCTTTCCTGTTATAGGGATTTGACAAGTTACTACTTTCATTAGAGTTTTTTTTTCCTCCCTAGCCTTCACCATAGAGTCTGTTTGCTCCCAGAATAAAAAATGATAATTGTTCCTATTCAGTGTTATTGACATCAAGCTCATGTCCTCCAAAGGGTGAGATTTTTAGATGGACCTATTTAACTCCAGATATTTGTAGCCTTTATTTTGTGATTTGCCAACTGGCATTTGCCCTTAGAGGGCAAATCTGCTTGCAGATGATTATTTGGATCAAATAAAATACTGAGCAAAAAATTTTGATTTCCTCTGAGAGTGGTTAGGAAGTTGAAGAGATGACTTTCCTATGTAAAAAGCTCTGCCTGTTGATGGAGATGACTGAAAAGGTGGTTCCAAATCCCTAGGCATTAGTGTTTCCTCTTCATACGGTTCCAGTCCAATATCTGCCAAGTTTCACCCTATTAAAAATGGGAGAAGATGCAAAGGCTCAAGACAGATGGAACTGGCCTTTTTTTTGTACTTTGAGGGCTTGGATAATAGCATAATCTAATAGGGAGGTCTTGAAACCACTGTGTTTGGCTATTCTTGTATCAACACCATGGGTGCTTGGTGGGTTGGCGTCACCTGATTTCTAACTTTGTGTAGAACTCAGATTTGCAATCTAAATATTACTGCTGAGTTATTGCTACTACAGAAATTGAAAGAATAAAGGGAGGAACTACAGTTTATTTTTTTCCTTTGTTGTTCATACCTGCTCTGGATCCATCCAGCCTTTTAAAGTTGAGACTAATAAAGAATTAAAGGATTCATTAACCAGACAACAATAACGATCGACTTGGTTGCGCTGGAGCTGTTCCAGATTTATTCTCTCTCCAAAAGTGGTGGATATCTTGTTTCTGTATTGCAAGGCTGTCTCCAGCTGGCTGTGACTCAGATACAAATCTTCCAGACGTCAGTTGCAGAATACTGTGATGAGACAGCCTTTCTGTCTTCCAGTGTTTAATCATGGAAAATGAAAGGAAGATACTGTCTTCTTTTGGCAGCATATCATGTAAGCAGATTCCTAATTTTATTACATCTTACTCTCTAGAGCATGGAAGAAAGCGACTGTAAAAAGCAAAGGTGTTTCCTTTCGGCTAGCAAAGTTGAAACCAGATGTGCAAAATTTTGGTGGCAACACTGAATAGATGCGATTAGTTAAAAAAAAAAAAGTCAAGTGACTTGCAATGCTGAAAAAGGTTTAATTTGCATATAATTTTTATTTACGTGTTATTTTTGCCTGGACACCATTCATCAGTGTTCAGAAGCCCTGAGTTTTCTGTTTATGAAGTGTTTTTAGCAACAGTGGAAATAACCAAAAGGGAGTAGTATGAATCCTTTTCTCTTTGAATAGGAAAAGGAAGGAAAGTGTGACGTAGTTCACTTGTGATGCAGCACCACATTTCCTAAATTCTTAGGGGTCTGTTTACTTGGATGTTTTAAGTATGTAGAAAGAAGAATAAAACTAATGTGAAATGGAATGCAGTAAAGTCACTGTCAGATGAACTGTCAGCCTTTGTGTGTATGCATGTGATCACTGCATGTGTTTAAAATGGTGCATAGAAATAACTAAATAAAGGTGGTTATATGAAAAGCTGTGGTATCCCTCTATTCCTGTGTGCAGAACAGAGCAAATCTGCTCTATTGCTAGATGATTGCTAGCTGAGTGCACCGTGTCTGTGATGTTTGGTTGCTTTGCAAAAACAACCCTTATAAACCAAAAATGGATTGAAAAATGAGGGTGACGTTTTTACCCGGTACGAGACTTTGCACCCATCCTTGCAAGAAGAGCTCAGAGTCTTGGTTAATTGTCTTGGTTAATTTGCATAACAAAATGAAGGTGTGATAGTGGCATGGTGGGTAGCACAGGTAACACATGCTCAAAGGAAAAAGCAAGCAACAGCACATACATGTGAGGCTGCTACAGCTGTCCTTTGCTGGATGTTAGCTTGTGATGAAGTCCTGCCGCTTTTTTGATGCTGCTGTCGCTTTCATTCCCTGCCTTAGCTGTTTAAGTAATGTTACAAGTGTGTCTGCTCTGGGATCTTGCACTTTCCTTTTGCTGTGTGTGTGAACCTCTGGGATCCCAGCATCCTTAACGTCTTGAACTGGGCATATAAGAGCCGGATGAAAGTAAAAAGCAAATGCCTGCTTATCGTGATGGCTTTTACTGGTGTGAAGCTTCCGTGAGTGGCGCTGCACAGAGGGGGCCATTGTCTTTCAGACAATCAGCCATGTCAGTTTCTGTGAGTCTTTGACCTTTCCTTCTTTACACCAGATCAGAGAAGCTCTGCATGCCACAGAGCTGAGCAGCACTGCATGTGCCAGCATGACCCTAAGATGGAGCAGGACTGGGGGCATTAAAGTTCACTGAATTGTCAGTGATGAGTTGGCACCCATCAGTCTTGGGAACTTGCTTAGAAAGGACGCAACCTGAGCAGCCCTGTAGGGGCTTCAGCAGTTTCTGCTGCACCTCTGGCTGTGGAAGGGTGGGAACAAGATGTTAGCGTGTTGAATGTAATTCTATGATAACAGACATGTTCAGGATTTCTACTACAGCATCTGGGTTTTGTGAAACCAGTGCAATTTTGTTCTTTTACTCTATAGACCTTGCACTAAAAATGAGAATTACTTGCGTTGGTTATAATTCTGTGATACTATTTGTTATAAATGTTGGTTGCTTGCATGAGCAAGAAATTATTTGATATTGTCTCTGCTCCAAAGAACTAAAATTCAGCACACTTAAATATTTTAATTATTGCATTATTGTATTTCATGACTGCCTGCATCACTGAAATAAAGCAACTGCAACAATGAAGCCAACAAATGTTTAATGAAAGTATTTGCATGAACAGCTAACACCATGTTGGATGTAGTCCACCAGAATAAAGGCACTTTGGGGCTATAGTATCTTGTTAAACACATTGTAAATGTTTTTGACAAGAATCCTGGCAGAATCCAGCCACCTCTGGACAGCCAGCATGTCAGAGAATTTCTGAGTGAGATATATTATCCTGTCCTGGACCGATAGCTTCAGATAATCCTCTAATCCAAGTGATTGCTTAAATGTTGCAGCCTGTTTAGTTTTGCTTGGTCTGGGATGACTTGCTGCTGGAGAGCTCAGGGTGAATTAAAAAAAAAAAAAAAAAAAAAAAAAAAGGACTGTGACACTGTGACTGAATAAATGAATTTACCTTCAGCTGACTAGGGTCCAGGCTGGACTTATGGATGTTGTATCCCAGTGGTGTGTTTGCTCTGTTAGAGATGGCTCCTGAGTTCTGTTTTGACTCTGACTTTGATGTTTTTCCTCTGACTTCTGGGATTTTTACTGAGGCTGTCAAAGAGAAGGTGACTTGAAGAAGGCAGCGTGATGTTGGTTTTGCTCCGGAGGACACTGAAGCTTTTGCTTGTCTTTGTGTCTGATGAGAGTAGCCTCTATTCCTGTACTGTTTGCCCTCTGCATGTCTTCTGCTCCCACTGCCCTCACTACCTCCTTGCAGTGAAGCCAGACTGATTTTCACATGCAGTAGCCAAACAACATTTGAGAAGCATATTCCTTTAGGTGTCTGCTTGATGGCAGAACAAAGTTGTTTTCTTTGCACTCAAACCACAAAAAATGGGGAGTTGGAAGGTCTGTGTGGAAGATGCTGTGGAGTGGAGGAATTCAGCTAAGGCTGCTGCCCTGTTCTCACTGCTAGTGAACGATGTCTAGTCAGGACTGTTGATTTTTCCCTTGTGTTGGGGTGGAGCAAAGTCAGGTATTGGGGTAATATTTGAGTTCTAGACTGCTTCTTGGCTCCTGCTTCTCACCAAGAGGACTGAGAAGGGGAATGATGTGCCCTGCACCAGGGCTGGCAGCAGAGCAGAGCCTTCCTCCAAGGAGAGTGAGAACCACCAGAACCCCACCTGAACCCTGGGGTAGCTAAAGCCTGACCTTCTTCATCTGCTTCTGGGTGGCTGTGTGCTTGTTTAATCCCTTCTGTCACTGGCTAAATGAGAAAAGTTACCACATGAATTCTCAAGTGAGAATGCTGTGAAGCAAAAGATTCATAGCTCACGATTTCCCCCCCACTTTTCCGACCTCTGCTCTTAATTGTTCTGAGAACAGAGCAAATCCTTCCCCTCTTCCTCCAAGAATCAAAACAGTATTTTGTTTTGCGTGTGTTTTACAGATCAATTTTGTAGCCTGTCAGCTGTTTGCACTTTTGGCTGCATTTTGGTTTCGTATTTACTTGAGTCCCAGTCATGCCAGCTCTGCTGTTCGCCATGCATTTGCAACCCTCTTTGGAATATACTTTGCTGTCTTCTGCTTCGGGTGGTGAGTATTTAGTCACCATTTAGACAAGGCTTGGGTGTTAAAAAATAATTTTAAACTACATATCAGTTTTTCTGGATTACATCTTTTTAATCTGAAGACTTTAATTCTACCTTAAAAAAAAAAAAATCCTAACCAACATAACCACTCCAAACCCTCAAAGTAAAATGACTAATGAAAAGTATTTTAAAGTGAAGTATTTAATTTAATTTGTGATGTTTGTTCTGGAATTTAAGGCCACACCAGTCTGCTGTGAAGATACCTCTTCTGGAAAAGATGTATCCAACTTGAGTGGCACTTTGAGCCAGGCTACTCTTTCAGTTAAACATATGGATAGTATCTTTTTAATAAGTATCAGTCTGTGTTGGATAGTCAGGCTATGAAGATAACCTGTTGTAAATCAGGTTTACTGGTACCCTGATATGATATCACATTGATGTAATTTGCATGGAAAAATGTTCTCTTGCTCTGAACCACCAGCACTTCCAGGTAACATAGAAATTATCTAAATACTCACTTTTGTTGTCTTCAAGGTATTCCGTTCATCTTTTTGTCCTGGTGATGATGAATTATGGCATTATGAATATGGCGAGTGTTCCCAACATCCACAGGTGAGCTGATGTGGCTGCAAGTCTGCAGCTTCCCCTCTGATAACTTCTCTGCTTTCAGGGAGAATCATGAAGAGGTTTTTAAAACCACCTTCTCTTTCCTTCTTTTCTTTCCCAGTTACTTGCAGGAGCTTTGTTCATGGAGTTACAGAAGCAGCTGTAATCTCCATTTGTGGGTTTTTTTGGTTGATGTATTGCATTTTTCTATTAAATTCCTGGCCTCAAAATTTGACTTTTGCAGGCATAATAATTTATGGAGAAACCTTTGATTTCTTAAACATAATGAAGTCATGTTTTCCTTGGTCTTGTATTCTTCCAGATTGCATTTGATAATCCTTTTTAATGTGTTTTCCCTGTTGCTGTTTGGCCTTTAGATATTTTTCACTTCTTCTCGAGTTAGGTCATTCAAATAAGGTCACTGAGGCAGCTTAGCTTAGTGATCCACAAAATGAGGTCTTGCTTTTGGGACTGGGCTTTGTGAAAAAGTAGAAATTACCAGAACTCTTATTGCTTAAAGTAGAAGCTTATGGTTTGGGTGTGTGACAGGTGTTTTCTGTCTCAGCATTGTCTGGTTGTTTCTGTAGCTGCTGCTTAATGCTCAGAATCCACATAAATCTGGGCTGAGGAACAGAAATCCTTTCTTCACTTGCCTTCAAGGCCAGGACTGTCTGAGAATCTGATGATCGGCTAATCCTCTTGCCTTCCTTTTTCTTCCTGAAGAGACCCCTTTCTAATATCTAAATGGGAACCCTACTTACAATTTTTCTAAGGTTATTTAGAAGTAAAAACTGTAATAAAAAATCCTGTCTTCTGCAGTTAATAGCATTTTGCACCGGCAAGACAGGGTATTAAGGAGGTATTTTTTCCATCCTCTCACAGAGTGCAAAGCCCAGAAGTCTAGAGGTAAATAATAATGTCATTTTTAAAAAAGAAAAAAAAAAGGTAATTGGACAATGTTTGTTAAAGCAATGCCATCCAGAGACCAAAATAAAAAGATATTAAAAAAATATATTGTGGTTTCCTGGTCATCACTTGAGGAAAATGCAGGAGTTAGTGACTGTAGATCAGAGGAACCAAGTCTACAAAGGAATCATGCAATAGTTATTTACATCTTCCTAGACAAGTTGGGGTGGTGATAAGGAAAAGGACATAGCTTCAATGGGAAATCCCCTCACTCTTCCTCTTTAGGCAATTAGTCACAGTGGCTAATAGCAAAATAGCTTTATGCTGAGACACAAATCAAGCCAGTTCATATAATATCTCCCACTGCTGCAAGATGGTTTGAGTTAATGTGAAATGGAAATGCAATGTGCTGGAAAACCTCAGGAGTTCTGAGGGGGGATTGGGTTAGGACTTTTCTATTGTATTCTACTAGCCATAGCAGTGTGACTCAAAGTGCATCTCCATTGTTAATTATGGCAAAATAACAATGTATTCAAACCAGTTGAGGGTAAGTTTGAACAATGCCACTTTAAGGTCTGGACCTGTTAATACAGGGGAACAGATCCTTCAGAGTAGGGCTTCAAGACCTGGCTATTTATTCACCCAGAAAACGGCAGTGGAAGAGAACAAATTAAATAAACTGCATAATTTAATCTTTGTACTCTTTTTACCTGGTTATTTTTTGCTAGTTTGCTCTCTGGTGAAGCTGCTAGCCTTCAAGGCCTATAAATGGACGAATTAATCCAGCATCAGAGATGCTCCCAGCTGCAGCTGCAGTTCAGTGTATCTCTCCCTCCCATTTCAATCTAAGTGCTTTACACCTCAGCATGCAGGCTTATTTTAGATCCTTCGTCCTGCCTCTCACTGTTACATGTCTGAGCTGGATGACTTGCCTTTGGATGGATGCTTGCCATTCTCTGTTGATGAGGAGGGAATCCAAGGACCTTGCTGAGGCAGGACTGGATGCCTGACCCAGATAAAATATGATAAATCCTACTCTGAATCTCCTGAAGAATCTGTCATGTCCCTTCAGTCTGCCTTTCATCCAGCTGTTTGCTGTGGGCCGCATGACCTGCAGGTTGCCTTGTGATCCATCACTGTCACTCACACTGCAGTTTATTAGCCCCCAGGGAGGAAAAACTCATTTCTTTTAAAACCAGCCATAATTTGACAAAGGCCTGGCTCTTTTTCAGTTGTTTGCTGACTGATTCTCTTGTTTGATTTCACCTTTAGTTCTCCCCTGTGGTGGATGCTCTCATGGGTCTGAGGGGGAGATCCCTTCTTGGCAATGTGTGCTTACCAGCCTCCCAAGGCTCAGCCCTACCAGGCATGCAGGATATGCCATCTCCTTCTGTAGTCTGATGGTCTTTGCCTCTGTCCTGGTTTGGAAAGATGGGTGTCTGCTGAGGAAGACAGGCACCTCCCTTGAAATGGAGAATGTAAAGCCCCTCCCTCTGAATTACTATAATTTTGAAATTAAGGGGCTCTCAGGCAAAGATATGGAAATAGGAATAACAGTTCTTTACTAGGAAAATTAAAACAAATATGTAGTAGTACAAAAAAAGCAAACAAAAAGAAAACACTGACAGTCAGAATATAGCCTGACACCCTGTTGATCAGGATGTTGGTAGCAGTCTGATTAAGTCCTCCTGGAGTGACAGATGTGGTTCTGTTGGAGCAGAGAGCACCTGTAGAAGGGTGTAGTTTTCCTCTGAAGGGCCAGTGGTGGTGTAGATGGGTCTGGTCTTCCTCAGGGATTACAGAGGAAACAGGCTACTTTGGTGTTCTGACTCTCAGATGTTATCCGGGTAGGAATGCTTGGCTGCTCCCACTGGGTGGAGCATCTCCCAATGGGATGATGTAATTTTATCAATCATGCAGTGATACTTAATGGCCCATTAACAGCAGATATCCTCCTGGAGGGAGGATAGGTTGTGGAAGAGATAAGGAAACACTGCCCCACCTGGTTTTAAGAGGGTAATAGAATATATACTTCTGGTTACATCTTGCATTGAAACCTAAGATAGCCTCTTCTTCCCTACATGGATTACCTCAGCTATGGAGTACACCAGTAGACCTGATCCTGGCCTGTCCATGTGGTGCCAGCCTTTAATTCTGGTGTCCCAGCTCTCCATTGTACTGTGTAATTTGCCTCACGTGTCAGCCTGTCTCCAAACATCCATCTGCTTCTTTCCTCTCCAGTATCCTCTCTCTTGCTCATGTAAATACAGGGAGAAGTTACTTGTATGAAAGGCTGCATCTGCCCATGCAAATGCTGCAACATTTCCAGCCTTCAGACTGTTCAGCTGTTAATATAAAATCATGCTACTGCCCTGCCCAACAGAAGTGTGCAATCATCTTGAAACACAGAGTAAATTTGTCACATCCTACCTAAGGAATGCTTCTTCAGTTGGACACTGTTGTGATCTTATAGGTCCTGTCCAATCTATCTGATGCTGTGATTTTTTTTTGGAAGATGGTGTGCTTCAGCATGGAGAGATGAAAAGATTAGGCTATGTGCCATCATCTGCCTTTATATAAAATCACAAGAGAGAGAATACCTTAAACTTGAAATATTTTAGTCTTTGCTAGATCTGAGGAAGAGTTGTAAATAAAGAACATTTAAAGACAAAAAATGCAGTGGATAACTTCAGTGACTGACATACAGTATCATCTGGTTTCAAATACTTAAGTTGGACAGGAATTTCAAAATAATATGTGAAGATGGGAGCTTTGAAAATTGAATTGTCCAACTTGATTTGATCCTATTTCTTCTTCCATTTTTTCCCCATGCCAGAATGAGGAGACACCTCTGTAAGGTTTCAGCTGGGTATATAAAACCATTAGTCCCCTTTGAGAATTTCTTCCATGTCTTGTAGCATATCTTCAGACTTTTTAACAATCTGATTTGAAAAAAAACAAGCCCAACCCAATCTGAGTGATTCTAATTCTTGTTGGTACTTGTGTTGATAACTATGTGTTCTGTGTGTTATGTTTTTAGGTACTCCTTTGTCGTAGCTATGGGATACCTCACATTGTGCCACATAAGCCGAATATACATATTTCATTATGGTATTCTCACTACAGATTTTTCCGGGTGAGTGAGTCTGCAAACTGGTTCCTGTTTCAATTGGTAATAGTTGATTTCAGTAAGTTGTAAGAATAATTTTTATGCTATCTGTGGAGCACCTGCAGTTTTGTTTCCCTTAAGCTTTTTCTGAGGCTTTTGTTGTGATCTTTGGGGTTTTGTTGGGATTTGCTTTGTTTTGGGTTTGGGTGGGAGTTTTTTCGTTTCTTTGGTTTTTTTTTTTTTTTTTTAAAGGAATAAGCACTGTATGATTTTTGCACTGATGCATTGTTTCTTCTGTTTTCTTGCTAGAAGCTGTGTAGTTGGGAAGGTAGAGCTTAGTTAGCTTGCTAGGTTTCCCTGCAGAGCAGCAGCCTGGAAAGATAAGTTGGGCAGTCTCTCCCTGGAGCTGTAGGAGTGACTTATGTGCCTGGTGCTCTGCTCCCTGGTCGTCTGCCCTGAGAGGTGGGGTGGGCTGCTCTCCTTCCAGCTTCCTAGGCACAGATGGCAGCTCTGTCTCCTTTCCCTCATTCTGATTTTGCTTGAAGCCCCAGCTGGGAAGGTGTTTCCCTGCCCAGGCACTCCAGGGTGTGAGGGCAGGACTTGGGCAGGGCTGAGCTGCTGGTGGAGCAGGGTGAGTTACCCAGGCAGAGAGACAATAGATTAGCTTGGTTTGTTGGCGCTGGTTCTCTCATGGGACCAGCTTATGGCTGCTGCTTAAATAGCAACAACTTTTTGTATCCTGTATATTTGTGAAATAGTTTTCCTACATACTGTAGTCTGATTTCACTCAGAGAAGCAGCAGAGGATGCTTTGCAAAGGTAGAGACAGTTAACCCTATGTGCTGTGTTTGTGAGAGGAAGGTATGCTTTTGCATTATTTAAAACCAGCGGGCTAATCTGTATTCCTGAATGTCTGAAGACAGATTAATTAGTAGCATACCATGACAAATTTCTGTAAACTCACAGTAAGTTTTACACGACTCTTCCAAGTCTTTTTTGTCTTACAGGCACAGAGTAGGAGAGTGAAAGTTTTTGCTGTCTTTGTGCATGTGTCTCTCTCTTTGAGGTGATGGGTTTCAGCATTTAATTAAACTTCAGGTGGTGGAGGGGAAGTTTCTCTCAAACTCCTGAGGTTATTTTATTAAGGAAGCTGTAGTAATGGAAACTTTATATGTTTAAGGATATTTAGTTTTGTAATTTTTTCTGCAATTCTTTTAATACACAAAAGCATATCCTCAAAGAGCATGACATACTAAGGAGCCTAAAAATGGGATTAGAATGCTATAGCTCAGTGTGTGTAAGTGACAGAGACAGAGAGAGAAATGTGAGAGATCATGCTTTTCTGAATTCTGTGTTCAGAAATGCATTGTGAGGCATATTAGCTCTCTCCCTCTGAATACATTTAATAAAGATCCAGCTGAGACTGGGGGTGAAAGAAGAGGAATGG
This sequence comes from Cettia cetti, assembly GCA_013401135.1. Taxonomy (NCBI): domain Eukaryota; kingdom Metazoa; phylum Chordata; class Aves; order Passeriformes; family Sylviidae; genus Cettia; species Cettia cetti. The sequence continues at coordinate 28,680 of VZUI01003823.1, forward strand.
TGATTTTTCTTAAAGACTAGGTAGTGTTCTCTGTTCCCTTGATGAAAAAGTAGCTACTCTTATTTAATGATGAGCTTGAGGATAATAATGGTTGTGAAAAAATAATGCTTGAACTTACTCTGTTATTTGATTTTGACTTAGTGATTCAAGATACACACCAATTCCTAAACTTCAGTCAAAAATAAAACTACCAAGTAGTAAACAAGTGGAAAATGTACTATAGATATGAACTGCATCTTCATGGTATATTTTAAAAGCTAAAAAAACCCCCCACTGTAGTGGTATCAATAAAAACTTCAATCCAAAGTGTTGAAACGCAAATCACCCTCATAAATCTGTTTTGAAACCTGCTTTTTTCACCTGTAAATATGTGTCCGTTGAAAGTTTTTGCACATACCTGAACAGATGTGATGACCCAGAGAGACAAAATATACTCCCCGGAGACAGTTTTACCATGTATGTGCAGCAACCAAGCCTCCTCTTGCTCATTCTCCCGTATTTGATGGTTCCTCATCTGTTGCATGTGGTAATAGGGAATCTTTAGGACAGGGCCTGGCTGGGAGGATGGCACTAAAGTTCTCCCTCAAGGTTTCAGAAATGAGTGAGACAGAACCATGGAGCTATGCCTATCTCTCTCCAGCCTCCCACCAATTTGGGTGAACATGGCTGGGGATATCTACTGAGAAGGCAAGACACTGGATTCCGGGGAATCTATAAGATGCAACAAAAGACCCATTATCTGCTGACTTGTGTTTGAGGTTTCAGTGTCCCATAAGTCTGGTGATATCTGGTTGCAAGGAGGGAGTTTTAATTCACATCAAATAGGCACATAACCAGTTCTATTGTCATCAGCTTTCCAATGTCAGTTCCCTGAAGTGATGAGCCAGATGATCACTGAGTGTTTCCCAGCAGCAGTGCTGAAAGCCAGCATCCCTCATTTGCTCTCTTGCCCTGCCTTGTGCACTTAACAACTTGCACTTATAACCCTTTCCAAGTGTGCTTGCAAATACATTTTTGGGCCATTTTTAGTAATAGTTGGTGGTGCTATTTGTTTGGAGTCCTCCCTTTTGAGAACAGAGCTTGTAAAATGCCAGTAGGGATGGGAAGAACAAGGTAACTTTTTAATCATATCTTAAGCAAACTGGAAAATGAAAGATCAAGTTGTGGCACATCACTCACAGCTAACAAAATAAGAAATAAGGGACTTCTTACCTGCTGGTGACTAACTAATTATTAACTCCTGCAAAAGGGAGGGTTTTGTCACTGAGTCCCACAGCCAGAATTGTAGTCAAGCTGCCTGCAGCTGTTTCTTGATTTAAGAGTTTTTAATGTATTGCATAGTACTTAAGGAAAAATCATGGGGTTTTTTTGAACTACTGCCAGGTTTTAAGGAAAACAATTTCCAGCTTGCTGCACTTCAATTTTAATTACTTTGAAAAATATGTATATATTTTATCAAATTTCTTTTAATTATATTATTTCTCAAATAAGTGGTGACATAATTTAGGAATTTTCTTTTTACTACTTCCTCAAAAGTCCTATTTGTTTTTGAATGCTAATTCTACAGTAACTGAATCCTATGCTTCCCCATTAATTCAAATCAATCTTAGGAGAAACATGCATGTTTTATTTTGCTTGGTTTGCCATGACATTTGTAAATTGTACCTGGAAAAACTAAATCCTAACTCTTTCTCTCTCTTATTTCTTCTTCTTTATGCTAAGAGGATTATGCTGGTAAGTTGCCTGCCTATACAACTTCATAAAACCAGTAATAATATCATGCAGTTTGTCTTTTTTCCCTTTGTATCACAGCCTCAGATTAAGTATAGCAATATGATAGCTTTACGGAAAATTAGTTTAAAATAAGGACTCTTGATTCTGATTTATGGAAAGTAGTAATAGATAGGGTTTCAGTCTAGCAAGTTGCATGACCAAATGCCAGTTGCATATGATCATCCGAATAAAATTCAGAAGGTATGGAAGTTGCATCAGTTTCAATCCTTTGCTTCAGTAGGGCCATAGAGCTTTTTAGCTTCCTCTTTGAATTCTTGCAGTGTCTGAGCAAAATTTCCTGATATTACAGGTTATTCAGTAATAACTGAATTCAGAGAATAACTGAATTCAGAGAATTTCAGTAATAACTGAAATGTCAGAGAATGATCGGGCTTGTGGGAGTTTCTTTCATCTATGAGTAGTGGCTGAGAGGGCTGGGGTTATTTAGCCTGGATGATGGGAGGGGCCTTATCAAGCTTTACAACTGCTTGAAAGGAGGTTGTGGGAAAGTTGGGGTGAGTTACTTCTCCCATGTAACAAGTGACAGGACAAGAGGAAATGGCCTCAGGTTATGCCAGGAGAGGTTTAGATTGGATTTTAGGAGAAGTTTCTTCATGGAAGGTGTTTCCAAGCACTGGAACAGGTTGCCTAGAGAAGTGGTGGAGTCACCATCCCTTGAATTGTTCAAAAAAGATGCAGTTATGGCACTTGGGGACATGGTTTAGTGGTGAAGATGGCAGTGCTGGGTTAACAGTTGGACTCAATAATCCTAGAGGTCTTTTCTAGTCTTAATGATTCTATGATTCTTGCTGCCATTCCTTACAGAAGAGAAACTCAGTTTGTGAAGATCATCACACACACACTTTGTTGGTCTTAGAGAGACCATAGCTGAAGTATCTGGGAGACTTGAGCAGTTTTCCTCCCTACATGTGTCAAATCTGTAGCTCTTACACACGTGCTTTGGTGGACATTGCTCCCCAGACACCACTTTCGTGTTCGCCCAATCCCAAATGCAGAGCAGCAGCAGCATTCTTAGCAAACTGCCTAGAAAGGGATGATCATTGAGAGAGCCCTCTCAAAAAAACATATATATAAGCAGATGCTTCAGTAACAAGTGTCACTTCAGACAGTGAATTTTTGCTGGGTGGGTAGTGCTTTGTTGCTGCTTTTTTCCTCTCTCAGTGGCTTTTAGCTTCAACCACAAAGGGAAAGAATAGAAGTACAGCAGCCATTTTTCACAGAGGAAATACATTTGCTGATGAAAGCAAAGGTAGATATACTCTGTTACCATGTTAAAGCACAGAGCAGAAATGTTGTCTGGTCCTGCAAGTTCAGTTGGTTATTTTTATTTTCTTGTCTTCTAAATGTATGACATGCAGCACATTGCTGCAGTGTCTGTTGCAGCAGTGCTGGGTAACCTTGGTGTGAAGCTGGTCCCCAGAGGCAGTGCAGCAGTGCAGGTGCAGGGTGAGCAAGGGGTGGGGGGTCAGTCTGTTTTCCATGCCTGTTTGCTGCTTTGCTGCTTGGCTGGGTGCTTGTCCACTGGAAACAGCCCTGAGATCATGTACCGTTGGATACACAGGAGCCCTGCAAGAGCTGCAGTGTGGGAACTAGGCAGAATTCAAGCAGGCAATCACTACTAGAGAACTTCACACATCTAGTACATCCCTGGACACTTCTCCAGAAGTAAACACTCCTTTAAGTAAAATGCCCTGAAGGTTTAAGAAATACTGCTTGGGAGCTTTCACACACACACATACACACATAAAAAAAGGCAATACATCACATGAAGGAAACTGTAAGTTGCTTTGGAGGTGGGAACTGTGTTTAGTGAAGTGTTTTTCTTCTGATGTACTTCAGTACTTCTTCCTTTTACTGTTGAAAGCAAAAGTATGAGCTCACTGCCAGCTTGGCCATCCCCTTGTCAGCAATGGTTACTGTCACAGCAGGGTGTGACTGTGTGAACTTCTTGTCATGGCTTCAGCGCTGCAGAGGTAACCCTGAAATAAATGTTCGCTGTTTTGGAGTCTTGTCTGCTATGAGCCTTTTGACTCCACCTCCTCTCTTAGTGAAATCAGGTCAGTGGAAACTATTTCTAGCAAGCGTGTGCCAGACTTCTCCGCAGGATTACCTAAGGTCAAGCAGACTGTGCTTGGAAAATGTCTTTTCTCTCGTAAGCATTGAAGCTTGCTCAGTGCAGAAGCCAGCCTGTGATGCGGTGAGGACCCCCACAGTGGTCCACAAACTAAGCATCTTTACTTCCACTGGCCTGTGCAAATTTATTGCATTGGGGCAAGCTGTATTTAAAAATTATATTAACTGATACATTTTCATTTGGAAGGTTTATTTAGGGGAGTTATCCCATCTATTGAGCATTCTCTGTAAACAGTTGCATCTTAGTCTTGTGTTATTTTCAAGGCATCTAATGTGAGGTAAACAAAACCCCAAAGCTGTCTTTACCTCATGTTAGATGCTTGAAAAGTAAAATTGTTCCTGGGTCAATTTATTGATTTTTTTTTTAATTAAAAGTTGGCCACTATGGTTGGTGTATAGGAGGGATTGTGCAGCTACAATGTAAGGCTACAATCATAGCCAATATATAGAATATGGGAAGGGAAATCACTCCACACATAGATCAGATCCTGTGTTTCTGTGGTAGTTTGTAACTGTAGTGCTTAATAGGACAGGTGGAGAGGGTGTGAAATCACCACTCAGAATGTGGCTGCAAAGCGATCGGTAGGTGTTCAAATGTGATGGATAGCAAGTTGTTTAGGCTTCTAAATATGTTTTATTTCAAATGCTTCCTTTCTAGGGATAAGTCTTTGTGCTTCATCTGTAAGTGCAAGTGTAGTAGGTAGATTTTCTTTTCAACCTAATTGCTCCCCTTCAAAAGCCTGTGCATCAAAAAAATTTGGGAGTAAGAAAAAGGATTGGGAGGTTTATAGTTTTGTTGACTTCCCTTCTTATTTTTAGCACTACTGACTTTTTCCAGTAGAGTCTAAGGGTTAAAATAGTATTATGTTGGAAACTGTTGACTGTATGTGATATGGAGCTGCATTTAATGTACTAACTTACTCAATGTTTTATTGTTCTTTAAAGTTAGAGCTTGCCTGAAAGCTGAAAAGAAATAGCAATTCAATACTCTAGTATTTCAAATATTTTAATAATCAAAACTCACATGTTTAGGAATTTGTGATTCTTCCCTCCCCACCCTTAAGAGAGTGTTTCAGTAATGTCATTATTTTGTTGTGTTCTGCCTTTTCCTGCAGCAAAGACATGGTCCCCCTGAGGTCAAGTCAGTGGGGAATGGTGGGCAGGAGGAGAGGTGAGAGGATGATGCTCCTTATTCACCTGAAACATTGCTTACCCTTTCTGTGAAGTGTTGACTGATACCTGACACTGATCTCATGAAAGATTCAGTGTGTGTCATCCCATTGCCACTCTACAGCAGGCTTCCATTTTCCTGAGTAGGGTGGAGAAGAGATCACAGAATCATTTAGGTTGAAAAAGACCTCTGAGATCATCAAGTCCAACTTTATGACCGATTGCTACCATGTCAACTAGGCCATAGCACTGAGGGCTACATCCAGTTGTTCCTTAGACACCTGCAGGGACAGTGATTCCACCACCTCCCTGGGAAGTCCATTCCAATGTCTAATCACTCTTTCTGTGAAAAATTTCCTTGGATGTCTAACCTAAACCTCCCCTGGCACAACTCAAGAGAAGAGACCAACTCCCAGCTGGCTACACCCTCCTTTCAGGCAGTTGTAGAGAGCAATAAGGTCCCCCTGAGCTTCTTTTCTCCAGGCTAAACAATCCCAGCTCCCTCAGTCACCCATCACTGGACTTGTGCTTAAGACCCTTCCCCAGGTCCATTGCCCTTCTTTGGACATGCTGCAGCCCCTCAATGTCCTCTGAATTGAGCTGAACACAGGACACAAGTACACAATGTGACAAGTACAGGGGACCATCATTGCCCTGCTCCTGCTGGCCACACTATTGCTGATACAGGCCAGGATGTCATTGGATGTCTTGGCCACCTGGGCATATGCTAGCTCATGTTCAGCTAGCCATTGACCAGCACCCCCCAGGTCCTTTTCTGCTAGGCTACTTTCCAGTCACTCTGGAAAATATGTATGACATGAGATTGGATGATGTCACAAGGGAGAACTGGAGGTATCTAATGAACTTTGTGGTTCTCCTTCCCACTCGTCTTGACAGACATGTCACTTTTGTTCTCCCTTGTCTCCTTTGGAGCTGGAATTTGAGGGAGAAAGACTGTCCATATTTTCTGATTAAAGTGCAGGAAGGCTGACTTGTTCTGTTGGCTTACAATGTGCCATCAATGAGGCAATGAATTCCTAATATAGATGAGGAGAACCTCTCTCCTCTGTGTTTATATGTCATATGACTTCAGTGCAGGCTTTACTCCTGCTGCCTTCAGATTGTTTGCATTTTGGTTCTCTCTGTTTTACCACAGGGGCCTTGTCTAAGACAAGTATCTAAATTTAGACACTTGAAGTTGTAGGGTTTTGGCTCAGAGCCTGAGGTCGAAAGTTACCCACTTCAATATTGGCGTGAAGTGCTTGCCATAAGAAACATATGCAACAAATTGAAGCAATTTGAAACAAGTGTTAATGTTCCCCCATAAAGCTAAAAAGGTCAAACACTGTCAAAATAAAAATTTGTGTTTATTGCAGCGAAACTGCTTGGTTAAGTGACAGCCTCTGTCTCTCCTAAGGATTAAAAAAATCGGCCTTTTCATATGCTTAAAGGATTAGGATTTATGTATCTTTGAAAGCAAAGCTAAATTTTGTCTGGGAAAATCTACTTTGAGAAACAAGATGTTGAAGATAATGGTAAAAACAGCTTATAAATCACTCTTCTTGAAAGATTAATTGGAATAAAGTTTAGAATGACTGACAATATTGCTGGAAGGTGCAAAGGCATTGTTGAATTTGTCCATTCCTTAGCTACTATCAATGGTTTAGGTGACCTGAGAAGAGCTGCTGTACAAACCCCTCTGTTAAAGTTGTATTCAAGTTCTGTGTATAATTTAAGCCTATTCTGAATTTTTTGTACAAACTTCTTTTTATTGGCATTTCAAGTAAGGACTTCTGAAATGATAAAAGCAGTTTCTGATTAAGTAATTGGCTGATACTGCTTGTTCTGGTTTTGGGTAGAAAATACAAATTACCCATACAGAATTACTTGTGAGCTCTTGAAAAAGATCAACCATATTAAGTGTTAAAAAAAAAGACCACTTACAAGGAAATAATGTCTTTTGCCAGTAATTGTGTGTTTACCATGCTCAGCCTACAAATTATCTGTTTGATTTACATTAGTTGGATAATCAGGTTGTAAACAGTTTATCTTAGCCATTGGGTTTACATTTGATTGTAATCAGTAGGTTGATTTAGTTAAGGATGATCCAGAATCTCTTAAAAATCTCTGTAGAACATAAGTATTTGACTTTAATATTTGTTTTAGAGACATCAGTGAATGTAAGTTCCACTTTTTTCCTTTACCTTGAGAAATCTGTGGCACAAACACAATGCTTGAACTAAAAAAAAAACCAACCCCCCCCCAATCAATCTTTTTCTTTAATTATATTCAAGAAAATCTACTACAATAGTTAAAATGAACAACTGTAATGTTTGGCGTAATCATCTGTATCTCTTAAAAAAGTTCCATATACTGGTCAAACTGTGTAAAGTTTGTAGTTAAATAAATGTGCACAAACTCAAGTTTCCATTTCCAGGTTGAAGACATAACTTGTGTTCAAACAGAAGCCTCCATCTGGTTATTGTTGTTAATTTATTCTCAAATGGAGAAACAACCCATTGTATTAATCTTCTGTGAAGACAGGTCTCTTGTGGGAATGGTTTTTGCATACAGTCATCACAATTAATGCTTTTGAAATAGCGGTGTAATCCCATCACCCACTCTCATCTTGTGGCTATTGTGGTTGTGAGAGATCTGGGTACCCTGTGCTGGTGTCCCCAGTTGCAGAGATATAGGGTCAAGCAGTGTGAGTGGGTGCTTTTCCTGCCATGGGTCCTTCCAGTATTCAGATATTCAGTGCCAAGTTTGGTGTTTAGGGCGCCACAGCAGATGGAGGAAGTAGTCAGTTGTCCCCACGGTTTTCCTCCCATCTTTCCTCTTACCTTCCTCTAAATGCTCTGGACTGTGTCCTTCATCCTCGTGGGAACCAGCTCCTGATGCCACCAAGCTGAGTTTAGTGTTTTTCCCTGTTCCTTAGCTGCAGCAACTCACATTTGCCTTCAGTGCCAAGAAGCTCTTTAAAGGTAGATATGGGAAGTATGAGTGGCCCTACTGGGAATAGTGGCTATTTCTATGCTGCCTGTTTAGTTGGCACCAAAGCTGCTGGGTGGCTGCAAGCCTGGCTCGGGTACAAGCAGCTCCTGTTTCCAGGGGCTCCAGATCCCACATGCCCATACACTCCCAATTGGATGGTGTATCTTGTACAGGCTGTTCATAAGGCAGATGCATGGCCAAGAAGCAAGTGGGAAACTGCTGCGCTGACAGCTATTCTGGTATTTGCACACAGTCCTAATTGATAGAACTATTCATGTGGGGAAATAAGCATCTGTATCTGCAGAGTCAACATTTTTTTAGGGCACTGAGGAGACAGACAATAGGAGAGTAACAGTAAGAAGAGCCAGAGCTGGGTTACAGCATTGCTGCTGTATTCTAGTGTTGCATTGTATGAGGCTTCAATTTGGTCTTTGCCTGAAAGGAAGCTCAGTGGGCTGCAGAAGCTGGTATTTCCTGGTGGTGTGATTTCTTCTGAACTACAATTTGCGCTGCTGGACGATAGGGAGACATAAAATAAGGCTTTGTGTGCACTTAGCAATTAAAAATTCCAGTGCAAGTTACTGTGGGGTTGTTTTGAACCCAGGCAATTTTCTTATGCCTGAGTGCCTCCTTCAGCTTTAATTGGATGTTTTCCACTTGTTGCTAATACAGTTATGCCTTTTAAAGGCATAAAGATGTTCAGTGAGAAAGTTGGGAATAATTGGTATTACAAGACATGTAACTGTTGTTTCTGTCTTTGTTATAGTCCGCTGATGATAATTACACAGAAGATCACAACACTTGCATGCCAGCTACATGATGGTAAGAAAAGGAATCTCTTCCCATGTCGTGAAGACAGCCTTTTTATTCCACTGCATTCTGTGGTTGATTTATAGAGTGAATGAATGTAGTTCAGTGAGTTGTTCCAAATGAAGAAGAAAAGCGCTTTGTGGAGGAAAATGCGAAACGTAAAGTTTTGATCAGTTTTTAGGATCAAACTGTCTTTGCAATATCAGAGACAACTGTTTTCCCCTTTGGGGCCCAATTTGGATTTTAGCTAGTACCAGTATCTCCTGTTTAGATGCTACAGTGCATCTCCATTAAGTTCTCTGAAGCTGTTACTGATTCTCAGAAGTCAAGAGTTGTGTTTGATACATAGGTTCAGTCATTATTGTTAATTTAGCAAGAAAGTATGCTAGCACTGATATATTCAGTGGTAATATACTCCATGAGTTGTGAGAGATAGAATTCAGTAGCTTTTCCCCAGTACAGAGACAAGCACAGTTGCAAGTAAAATAACATTGTCTTCAGTCTTGTGCTGTGCTGTGACAAAGAGCACTATTATTTCCTAGTAGAATGCCTGTGTCTAGTATGGTACAAAGGCTAAAAATGTCAGCAGCATTATTGCCTGTGCCTACTGATGTTGCAGTGCGAATTTCTGATGGTCTGCGGCCCACTGCCTTACAAGCTGTGGGTGACTGAGTAAGTGCCTTGCTGTAGACTCATTGTGAGCAAGGATTTAGGTGACGGCCACGCGGGGGTCTGGCATTGTTTGCAAGCCAGGTTTGCACAAGTGAATCTAATGCTTTTAGCTGGCTATAATAGGTACAGCTGGAAGCTTGGCTAATTGACCATGTTTTTGGCATTCCTGTTGCTGAGGCTTCTCTGCTTCTGTAAATTGAGTCAGCTCAGATATTGCTGCAATTCCACAGCAATGTGCAGCCGAGGTACACACCTAGGATGCTGAAGGTAAACGAACAAATAGCAATGAAAAAGACAACAGCAGAGGCAGGAGCGTTTTAAACAGACCAGAAATCCTACAGATTAATGGTGGTGGAAAAGGCTCATTACATTGCAAACATCCATATATGGAGCAGTTGATCAAATGAAGGCAGCTTGCAGTTCAGGCATCAGTGACAAATTTCTATTTGTAAAAATTTAACACAGCTGTCCATAAATGGAAACAGACAAACAAAATACCCAGTCCTTTAAGTAATTAAGTGCTAATTGTTTCTCTGAAATTCAGGCCCTCACAGTAATTACAAACTGAAACAGTGGCAATGGAAATGAGCACCTTATCAGAAGTCATTGTAGGATGTGGGTCCTGCTTGTGTATTGGTAATTATGACCAGTATGTTTAGAACAGTAGTGTCAATTGGTGCCAAGCCCCTGATCTTTTGGGGCTGTGCACATGGAACTGTGCACATGCTCCACATCAAGTGCTGTGACTCATCCCGTGTAGTTCTGCTGAAGCCAGTGGGATTCCCTGCAGTATGTGCAGCTAAAGATTTGGGGTGAAGGTTTTGAGGTATGTGCTATAAACAGTATCTGTTTACCACTGGCCATAACACAAGATTTTTCCATCGTTTTCCTGGGACATTGAGTCTGTGCACTACCTCTGGCCCCAAAGGTCTTGTGCACGCAACAGGAGGTCACCCTTCCAGTCTGGACCTTGTACAATTCCAGATTGTTACTGATGTGTATGTTTAGTCTTGCTCCAGCAGCAGGCAGCTGGGCTGTTCGTTCACACCAGTGGAGCTTCTGTTTCCTGAGCGCCTGTTTCCCTTTCCCTGCCCACTCCTCCTGCTGTGAAATGCTCCATTTCTCACCAAGGAGCCAGCGGGAGGCTTCTGCTTAAATGAGCCAGCAGCTTCTGGCAACAGAGGTTTTTCCAGCCCGGGACAGTTTGTAGAGGCTGTTGGAGGTCACCGCCAGTTGGTGGCATTGCCACTTCCATTGTGTGTGTGGGAATGCTATGGCTGCTCTTCCTGACAGTGTAGCCAGGGTGAGAAAGGGGGAATGAGGTAAGGAACTGGGTAAAAGGTAGAGTAGAACTTAACATAGAAGTTAGGGATTGAGATGTATTAAAACCACCTGTGACAAAGAAATTTTAAAATTATGGCTTTAGAAATTTATTTGAGGGGTGCAAGCATAAGGCTTTTACTGTTTGTGTTTTGGAAAGATCTAATGTGATTTTTCATTCCAGGAATAGGACGACAAGCTGAGGAACTCACTGCTGAGCAAAATCGGCTGGCTGTAAAGTAAGGATGGAATTCTCTGAGTGATTTATGTCTAATTTCTTCCAAAGAAATTGAGTGTTTAGGTTGTCTGTTATTTGTTCTTTCGTTTGTTTGGTTTTTTTTTCTCTCCATTGCGATGTCATAGACAACATAGTGGCCCAGCCATGACAATATTTCTTACTACTTTCCAGTTCATGAGATAACAAAAGTCCTACATGCTTCTTCTATTTGCTTGAGCAGTTTTGTTTTTGTAATGCTGCTGTCATTGCCCTCCTTACACAAACATACCTTCTCCCTTATATTCCTTATTTCTTCAGTTCAGGAATTCTGCCTTTATCACCTTGTGCTGGTCAGTAATGCACTGAAGTACTTGGCAACGTCTCATTGACTTAAATATATTCTCCACATGCAACAGAACAAGTATTTGCTGAATTAATGCTTTGAATTGAGGCTAAGACTATACTATACAGACTTGTTGGCTGTTATCTTCATCTAATCTGTGATGTGCTATTTTTCCAACTAAATAATCCACCCCTGTCAACAATCCACTGCATAATAAAAATCCATTTTTTTGAGTGACACTTTGAGTGTCTGGTTTGAGTCTGACACTTCAAATGCTGCTTTTCTTTGCCATAATTTTTGAATGCTGGATTTTTTTTTTTTTGGTCTCTTTCCATAATGTTAATATGCCTAGTTCTCCACGTTATGTAACTAGTCTTCTCATTTTTCATATGGAGAGAGCACCTCTTTGAGCACCCTTTTCTTTTCTAGCTTATCTCTCAATACAAGTGCAACATGGAGTTGAATTTGTGTGGGAGTGGTTTTTTGTTTTGTTTTTTTGGGGGGTGCTGGTTTTTTTTTTTGTTTGTTTGTTTGTTTTTTTAATGAAGAACTAGTGTTACAGAATTATTCTTAGGACCATAACTACTTATCACCAAGATATGTTTGTTTAAGGCCAAGGAAATTATTTCCTTTATTTCCAAGGTAGCAGATTCAGCCATCATAAAATCTGCCTATGAACTTCAGGAAGTAAGGGAGTAATTTTTTGAAAAGCAAAAATCTTGCCGGTAGCCTTGTATAACATTTTTGTGACCCCAGAGTGTCTATTTTTAAAGCTCACAGCATAATTTTTAACTGCCCTTGGCCCTTAATTCTAGTCAAATTCTCACCAAACAGGCTTGAGTTTTTTCTTGTACAGTAGATGAGCTCATAATAGAAAAGAAGATGCCAATAGCTTAAGTGTCAGTGGCAGACAAGTCATAACTTAAGAGTTTTAAATCCCCTTTGGTAATACAGCCTTTTGTCTTCCCTCCCGTTTTTGGTCTGTTTTTGTTTCTCACTCATCCTCTGTACATTCCTTCATGCATGGCTCATGTCTCCCCACCCAACCGTGTGCAGAATCCAAGTTGAAACTAATGATGTTATTTTTAATCTTATTGTAGAGCTAGGAAGCCCACATCATGGACCTGATTTTGCAGGACAGAAAGATGATCCTTACCCCAAATTGTTTGCTGCATCTTTCTGTGAAATGCTTTCACCAGAGAACATACCATTCAGGCACTAACATCTAAAATAACCAGTAGGGTGAATGCAGAAAATCCTTGCTAATCTAACTGTTTATTCAAACTAATTCCACTTCAGAAGAGAAGTAGGCCACAGAAAATGTTTAACTGTTGCTTAGTTTTTCTGCTAGAAATTTGTTTTAGTCTTAAAGAATTTTAAGTGTGTTTTGGTTATGCATGTCCATCTGTGTCTTGTGCAGGAGAGTCCTGAAGCACTGTGCCCAAGTTTGTGTTCTCATCTGAGGGCTCCATGTTTACTTGAATGGTGACAATTAGGACATTTGTGGAGAGCACTCACTCTAATGCAATGCAGAACACAGTGCACAGTTTGGATGTTGGCATTTTCTGCCACATAAGAACCCCAAGCCTAACAATCACGAATTACACTACTGCTGAGAGGCCTTTGCACCTTTCTTTTTCCGTCCTACTGATCTGTAGCAAAGATCAGGGGATCTTTTTCATTTTACATCAAATGTACAGCCCCAGAAGGAACTGGTGGGATATGCACATGCGAAATGGAAAAAAATTATTATGACAGACTTTCTTTGATTTTCATCTTCAGCTGTCTTTCAATTCATATGGGGTTTTTTTCCCCACTGAGTTCTTCCCATTCATGATGCAATACAGGCAATTACTTTCTTTATTTGAACAGTAGGAGAGAGTGCTCCTTCATTCCTGTATGTCTTATGTGATACTTCCCATATTTTGAAAGGCTGCACTGAAGGGTGGGTGAGAGCTCCATCCAGGACTGAGATCCTTAGTTTTAGACTCCCTGCTCTGTGGTTTGTATAACAAAGCAGTAAAGTCCGTGACATCCTGGACAGATGTCCAAAAGCAATTACCAGCTTCTCACTCCTGGTACTGCTGACCTGTCCAAAATGGACAAATTTATTACTGTTTTTAGCTAAAAAATTTCTAAGATTACAGCTTTTGAAATCATTAACACTAGTCCACCTGTAGTTTAAGCACTTCCATGCTACCTTTGCTCTGACTGCCATCTACCAGACATCACCAGAATATAATGGTCTGTGTTTCGTCTTCCCCAGAACAGATCTAGAGAGATTTCAGCTGGGGGAAAAGGGATAGGAGAGAGGTGAGGACTGAGGCAGACAGTGCAACAAAAACCACTGGTAAAAGCCTTTGCTGTGTTTTATCTTTTTTGTTTTGGTGGGTTTTTTCATTTGTTGTTGTGTGTGGCTGATTTTTCACAGGTCAAGACCTTCTTTACTGGAGTATTTAAGTTATCTCCTCAATTTTATGAGCATCATAGCAGGGCCTTGCAGCAATTACAAGGATTATATTGCCTTCATTGAAGGGAGGCATGTGCACATGAAACTGTTAGAAGTGAACTGGAAGCAGAAGGGTTATGACAGACTTCCTGATCCTTCTCCAACTGTAAGTTTTAAAATGACAAAGATTGATTGCAGGGGGCAGGGAAGTACAGCTTTGTACATGATTCTCATAATTAAAAGCTAAGAAGGAAAACCAGTTTTGGGTTATCTTGCCAGTAAAGGTTACAGTGAGTTTTTTTCTGTGAGTGGCTGCTGTTTTTATCATAAGGTCGGGGTGAAGGGGCTAGTGAATTCAAATGGTTTTGGCATGCAAAACGGGTCAGTTGTTATGGGGTGTCCTTTGTGCAGCGATGGGAATGGGCTGCAGGTTCTGACAATGGCAAGTTGCAGTTCAGCTCCAGACAGAAGAGGAAATGTCAGAAAAAAACCAAAGAAGTCAAATCTCCCTCATAGTGCAGGGGATGTTAAAAGTACATGAATCATGGCTGGTCAGATACTGAGGCCTGTCCAGATGATTTGCAAGAGTATCTCACGCACTTTAAGATGACTCAAGAAGCAAATTTTTCACATAATTTTAATGCTAATTTTGTTTTATATTTTTTAATATTACTTAAAACCTTCTTATAAAATAGCCTTTTTTAAAGCAGGATAGCATAGCATGAGGTCCAGATTTCTCTCTCTTAAGGTGACACTGAATGTGTACCTTTGTGAATGCGTGCAGAATGTCTCCTCTGAAGTTGAGAATGTGTTTTTGTATAATGATTCCTGTTGCACACGGTTGTCTTTCTACTGACTCTAGTGGTGTTACTTCTGATTTATGTCAGTCTGACTGAGGTCAGAATAAGGCTTATATTGTGGAGGATGCAAGTCAGGAGACAGTATTAATATCAGTGTAAAAAACACATTACTTTATTCCAGAATTTGGAGAATACATGAAAAGAGATCAAAAATCAAAAGGGTCAAAAAAATACATGGTTGTTTTAATAGTATATTGCATTTTTATTAACTTTTTGAGAACATGAGTCAATTTTCACATGGTATCCAAGTGCCAGATTAGGTATTAACTACAACTGGATCAAGAAGGGTTTACTCACAGTGTGTATTTGCAAACAAGCTTTGAACTACTGCCATGATTATCAATAATGATGTGTTAGGAAGCTAGGGAGCTGGAATAGAAAATGCTGTGGCAGACCACATACCCTGTACTGTGGGTACAAGTGTGCTGTAACAACATAATGCTTTTTGGACAAGTGGTTTTTAGCAAGACTTCTGGGTGGTAGCTGGGTAGTAAGACTTACTGTTGCACTGAATATCAGTGCTTTTGGCTTGCAGGAGGACCCAGCCTTTAGTTCCAGGAGAGGACAGTACATTTAGAGAAGATTTCTGCTTTCGGCTGTAGGACTTGGTTTATTTGTTTCCTGTTTTAGAATCTCCACACGCTGATGGACACACACTCCACACTGTGAAGTCTGTCATGAAGTTCATCACTGATTTTGACTTGTGATTGTCCTACCTATCTATAGGTAGTTCAGTAAACTAAATTAAACTAGAGCTGTGACTCTGAGATTTTCTTGGTCACCTCTTCTAAATTAATTAGTATCAACTTTGTTACTAGTAACTTTAAGGGTTCTTGAAGCCCATTGTTTTTGTATGTCATGAGCATTGCCTTGTTCTTCCCCTTAAGCAAATGTTTCTAATGAATGTTTCATTGTTTGTGCTTTTTAGGGAGCAGTGATGTACAAGCTGTGTATCACACTAGTATCTCTCATTTTATTCTTGACGCTTACCAAGAACTTTCCTATGGCATATATTATTGATAACGAATTTCTTGATAAAACTCCCTTCTTGTCAAGACTTGGTTACCTGTATGTTGTAACACAGGCAGCAAAACCAAAGTATTATTTTGCATGGACGTTGGGTAAGTCTGGCTACATTATATACTTTTGTGTGTAACAAATAAGTTCCTAAATTGGGGAGGAGGTCTAAAACCTGGGATGGGGGGAAATAAAATTGTTCCTGGATCTGTAGTTCACATAGGAGATGTGTTTCTTTAGGCAGTGGACCCTGTGCTTGTTGAGGGGCTGATGCTAGGCCTTGCCTCTAAAGCACTGTGGGGTCCTGTTATACAGCTTGGCTTTGAGCAGTCCAGAGAAAGGATTGGAGAATCATGGGGAGCAAAGGAAGTGTTGGGAAGTACCAAAATCTCTACAAGGAAAAAGGAGAGGAGAAGAGGGCTCACTAAAGAGGGATGCAAATTTTTTTAGGAGCCAACTAGGCTGGCGGTCAAAATAATCTTTTTGCCTTTTACCTTCTTCTTTTATATGTCATGTTTCACCATGGAGTCAAAAGGAGTCAAATCCTTTAGGCCATGCTGAAAATATCTTGGATTTCTTTGCTGGTATTACAAGACGTGTGTAGGGGAGATCCTGGAAGTCCAGCAAGCAATGCATATACCTTGAAGCTGAACAGGGATGAGATGGGATGGAAACAGCCAAGGAGATTCATTGCAAAGCTGTGATTAAACTGCTGGGAATAAAACTCTCAGATTCAGGGAAGGCAGCCAGGACTGGCATGTGTGGGATGGGAAAGGCTTTGAGATAAAGAATGGCTTGCTCACAAACTTACTTTTGTGGGATCCAATGTTTAGTGGTTGCCTCCATTTTTTCTGGCACTATAGTTAACTGGAAGTCCATTATTAAAGAGATAAACTGATCTTGCATTTGTGACAAGACCAAGCTGTAGAGACTGTTGAAATGTCTTACAAATGAGGCAGTTCACCGAAAAGTATGCATTGCATAGTGGAGGGTGGGGCCTTCTCTATTCACATCCCAAATCCAGGCAGCAGAACAGCAGGCACTTTATCCTTTTTTTATCCTTCCCAGTTTTGCTCCCGGTGGCATGGCCCAGGGCATTACAAAAGCCCTTGCTGAAACTGGCCGATAAATGCTTCCTGCCCTCAGGACAGGACAGGCACGCCATTGTGTGGGAGCTGCACCGCCGGATTCCTCCAGATCCACGATAAAAAAACAACACAACAACCTTCGGCTTCTCACTGCATTAGCGATAGTCCTGGGAGCATGGCTGCAAACCTAACTCCGAGCAGTTAGTGAAACCGCTTCGGGTCCGAGTGCCTCCCTCCAAGGAGCTGTGAAAGGCACCACAGCCCGAGCTGTTCCAGCCTGCAGGGAAAGGAAGCTCTGCGGGGCTTGTGGAGATCGGGGTTTTGTGAGCTGCCTGGGGGTGCACAGCTGTGATCCTTCTGTGCTTTGCACCCCACCCTGCAGACAGCAGCAGGGGCTCTGCTATATAATTATCGCTCATCCCGTGATTCCTGCTTTCTTGGATTTGGCAAAGAAACACTAATTTGGTCCCTGCTACCCTTGGAGCAATGAGGAGCAAATCTAGAAGTCCACTGGTCTCTGAGGCTGGGCAGGATCCTGTGGGCCAGCGTCAGGCAGAGTTGCTGTTTATTGTTTGAGGTTTTTTTAAACAGGGACAAAATTAAAAACACGGAGAGCTTTCTTTCCATCAATAAAATCTATCTCATTTAGGAAAGTGGAAAACAAAACAGAAAGTTTCAGGTTGCTTATTTATTTGTTTATTGTTAGTCTTGTTGCATATAATTATGTTCTCTCCCTAGTTTTGTGCACTAGAGCTTCTCCATGAGTTTGTGCCGGTATTCACAGCATTTACAAAGTAAAATCAGTTTTCATTCTTGAGGAAGGAATGTCGACCTTTTAAAAGAATAACCAGGCTTGTATTTTGTAAATGACCTAAAAGGAAAAGCCTTTACCTGTATTTGCACTTCCGTTTTTCTTCCAATGATCCTCAGTGTTGGCTGCAACTAATGATCCAGAGACAATAATGAATTATCCCTTCTGTTTTCTTATCTCTCCAAGTAGGTATTTCTAGCAGGGGCGCATTAAAATCAGAGTCTTGAGACCCAGTGATGAGGTGATTCCCAGGCACTCTGAGAGGAGAGATAGTTGACAAGAGTGAATCAGTGTGTAATGCCTATTGTTATCCAAGCTTTTAGCTGCTTTAAAGTAGCTAAGTATGTAACTGAAGTTACTCACTATTTGGTTCCTTGAGATGTTGAGGCACTTTAGTGAGACACTCAGCAACAGGATTAGCAAAATGCTTTGTCTGCAGAATTCTGAATGACAGTCTTAATTAGCATAGCCATATTGGAACTCTTAATAGAAATAATAAGCATGTCTTTGAGTTATTAAGGTTTTTTTTGAATTCTGGAAAATGCTGTGGCATCCAGGTGCCCTTTTGAGAAAATGCTCGTTCATTTTATGGCAATATCTGTCTCAAATTAATAATAAAAGCCAAATAATAGAAAAAGTGATTTATAGTCGTTATTTTATTTCTTCTGAACAAGGAGTAGCTAGTCTCTCCTCCTGAGGAAGTGACTCTTTTGTAGCCTTATAGTAATGCCCTTTTGCAAAGAAGAAGCTTCTCCTAGAAAGAGAGGTTACTCAATCCTACAAAGCTGTCTTGAATGTTCGTTTAGTGCCATACTGGCTTGTAAGAAAACATGTCTCTTCCAGCAGTCTGATTTTGACCTGTTTTGCTTTGACATTGCAGCAGATGCAGTCAACAATGCAGCTGGTTATGGATTCAGTGGAGTTGATGAGAGAGGCACTTTCCGCTGGGACTTGTTGTCCAATTTGAATATCTGGAACATTGAGGTGAGATAAAGGAGTGGCTGCATTGGCATAATTATACAGAAATGAGGATGATAATGGGTAAAGGCTTTACTGAAAGGAAAGTAAATCTATGCTACCAGGCTGCTCCTCTTTAGCATTGATAGGTTTTGTATTTTATCTGTTGGACAGATAAAATGCATCTGTCTCACAGGCTTCCTCACACTCTGTATTCAGGTTGTATTTCTAAATAGTTTAGTGAGGGCTAATAAATAATTATATCAGATATTTAATAAATGAGCACTCAATTACTGTAGATTGTGGCTGAGCTCAGTGGGTCAGTAAATTGTTCACAGCTACGAGTCTTCACCATCTGTGGTGTGTTCTGTTTATTTACTTCTAACAATCTTTCACTTCTGTAACCCAGTTGAGATGAGTGGTGGTAGTGAAAGAGACTGCCACAAGTGGCACAGACACATGCAAGGGCTGAGCTGCCTCTGATACATGGAGAAAAGCAAGGGTAGGAGTCATAACAGGTACAAACCAAGCAACCTGAGTGGGAGCTGACAGGGGCACACAGAGCTTAGATGGGTGCTGATCTAGAACACCATGCAGCAAGCCACACTGTTTCTCAAAACATCTGTCACTCCTTCCTTGTGACTGCTGCATGCTTTTAAGATCCATTAGCTTTTTGAAAACTATTCATATTTGTGTCCCTAATGCAAAAGATGGCCCATATAATTTGTTTGCCCTGCAGAATTTTTTGTGAGTCCCAGTGAGACGTGGAAATATTTATGTGTCTGTGACTGCTTTCTAAAGGCTTCTTTAGAAAGCAGTCACAGACACTCTGTAATCCTCTAGTTGTGATTTTAAAAGTAATCACAGATAAAAATAAGTTGACTGTTTTATTGCTGAACAATCTGTAAGTAAGTGAATGTGCTATAACAGCTCTTCTCAAAAATTAAAGAGCCCCAGTAATTCTTCATTGAAGATTCCAAAATGGGAAGTCTCGTTATACATTCCCTGTTTTTCAACATTCTTTTTCTTTTTCCTTTTTAACCATGATTAATCGTCAGTGTACTCTTTGATGCGTACAGGATACACAGCC
This sequence comes from Cettia cetti, assembly GCA_013401135.1. NCBI lineage: Eukaryota > Metazoa > Chordata > Aves > Passeriformes > Sylviidae > Cettia > Cettia cetti. The sequence goes on from VZUI01003823.1 coordinate 48,405, forward strand.
CAGAAATGCTTTACACTTCTTAATGACAGCAGCACCCTAGATACCATTCTGAGATCGTGATCAGTTTTGGGGCAGGACATGATTCTTACTTTGGTGGGCTGGGGCAACTTCTGTTTGAAGGAGGAAAGTAAAATGCAGCCAGTTCTTCAGTCAAGCCAAATGAAGGAAGCAGGAGCCTTTGCTCCTCTCTACCGACTGAACTGATAGCCTCTCAAAACTTACTTCCTTTACTGGTCACATGGGCAACAGAGATCAGAAATTGTTTCCTAGAGCATAAAATAAGGTGCTGTCTAATTTGATCACGTGTGCAATGAGAAAAAGAGAGGCTACAGAGACCATGGCTTTGGGTAAGCCTCAGACCATCTTTTTGTGTGCCAACATCAATGCTGGGAGTTGAAGTGTGATTGTACAGTGTATACAGATACAGTCTATATATTCAGCAGATATTGCCACCTGCATGTGTAAAATTATCTCAGAGTTGAGAACTTGAATGCTAAATGTGACTATCTGATCTGTAGAAAAGATAAGCATGTGGAAAGAGTTGTGTGTGCCTTAAAACAGGACAGGGGCTAAGTGCACGTGGGGGACTTGAAAGCCTTGGCAGCGTGCTTGTTTTGACAGCCAGCCACTACTTCCTCTCTTGGTAATGTAACAGGGGAACTTAAAGGAGTCCAAGAGAGAGTGACAATATTAGTTGGAAGAGAAACTGTATTTTTCTTGGCTTCTCTTGGTGCAGTAATGCAATTAAAATGTGGCAGTGCTGCGTTGGGAATTGCTAATATTTTAACTCTTTAAATGCAGAGGATGAAACACTAGCTTTAAGGATCCTGCATGGAAGTGCAAAGATATCTGCACATTCCACTTGGAAGCCTTTGCCCTTAATCCATGTTTTCAGTGTGCCCTTGCCTTCAGCTGATACTGAAATATTGCAGTGTCACTGAATCATGTACCCACTTGGCCAGGGTGTCCTTGGAAGCTTCTGCCAGCAGGCAAGGGACCAACATGGAGTTGGGAGGTGAAACTGCTCATCAGCAGGGGGGCAGATGCTGAACAACGGATTCCAGCAGTCCCCTAAAGCTGGGAGAGCTCAGAGCTACAGGTGGTTCTCTCAGGATACTGGAGTCCACTGATTTCTCAAGCTTAGCAATGGGCTGAGAACTGGCTTCTAAATTTAGTCCTAATTTTTTTTGCCTGTGTTTTTCAGTCTTCCCCCATAATAATAATAATAATAATAATAATAATAATAATAATAATAATAATAATAATAATAATAATAATAATAATAAT
>VZUI01003825.1:0-12343 GCA_013401135.1 Cettia cetti
ATGGATGGATGGATGGATGGATGGATGGATGGATGGATGGATGGATGGATGGATGGATGGATGGATGGATGGATGGAGCAGACAAGCTCTTCTGTGGTAGGGTCGATGTCCTGCCACACCCTCCCCAGGGGAGGTATCATGATATTCACAGGTAAGACTGAAGCCATTCATCGCTCCTGATCAGGCATAGCTGGGTCATCTATGCAAGCATGAGAAACAGGAACCATGTCTTAGAAGGTGTCATAAACCACCAAAGATCCCTGAAGTGCCCCAGATCCATTTCTGAGGCTTCAGCAAAAGAATAAGAATATGGATGTAAATAGGAATAGAAGATATTTGACTGATAGTCAAAGGACACAGAGGAAGAAAACTAAGTTTACATCATCTTTAAAAGCAGTTAAAATTCCAGGCATTGTGTGAGCATTTCATTAGGTATTCCTAGTTCTTCTAGAAGTACTTTTTGCAATGGAGGAAATGGGGATAGACCCATCACCTAGAAAGTCATTCTTCTTCAACACTCCTTGGTCACATGTAGTCAGCCTGATGCCAAAGCTATCTCCCTTTATTTCTTGTCTGCTTTGCAAAGACGTTTCTTCCAGTCAGGCAAACTGAAGAGCATGGTACTGAAGTATTTTTTCAGCCCTGGCAAGCTGTGTTCGTTTCTGCAGCCCATGATTCTGAGGGAAAATACGTTTCTTTGGCTCCCCCCACAGTATTCTCTGAGCTCTTTTCCATGTATATTTAATATACAAATTTTCCATGCTTATTTTTCTGTGTAAAAGAATGCTTTCAGATAGATTAGCAATGCCTCAATCTCCAAGTTATGAGCAACTCATGTAAGCTCATTTTCTTTAGGGTATAACCAAATGCAGTGGACTTTGTGAGCAAATGGATTTTTCCTTCGTGGTCAGTTAGATGGATATTCCAGCTGTTTTTGATTACATATCCAGCCATTAAGGTCACTGAGTGTGAATTCCAAAGGTGCAAACAGACACTCACTCAAAAACATGCAGGGTTTATAAATCAACTTAGGTAGCAGTGCCTCCATATAAGCACTGTCAAAACACACACTCAAGTGAACAACACTAAGAGCCAGAACCCATTTCTTGTCCTGGTTGATCCAGATTGACCTTACTATGTACATGGATCCTCCCTCCCTCTTTTCATATGAACAGTGACCATCATGTTTTTCTCAAATACTGACACACACTTTTTATGTAATAGCTCTATCAGATCTGGGATATTTCTAAATGCTGCTGTTCGTCTACTGCCAAGTAGTCCTTGCTCAAAGTTGACATGTACATGCACTCAGTCAGAGGCTACAGATGACATTCACATACAAAAATTCAAAGGGGGACAAAGGCACAAAGCCCAGGCATGCAGACATAGAACTTCAGAATCAGGCTGCCTACAGACAAACCACCTTTCCATCTTCCTCCTCTCCATTTTGCTTTCTCCTACTCACCTGGAGTCTTCTCTCTCTCGTCTCCTGTTGAAGAAACCTGTCCCCTTCTCGTTGATTCCTCCTATTGGTCCTGGTGTCACTACACCCATACTCAGATCTGGTGTTTCTGGTATGGTCACCCAGCCTTCTCTGGTACTTCTGAAGCATGTATATGATATAGGCTGTGTTTATTTTGTAATCTAATCCCCACAAAGAAATCCAGTGTTTACCTCCAGTTACATGTGAATTCGGTACAGTTGTCACACAAGCCTCCATAACTATCCAGAAAAACCACTAATTTCTCACAGCACTTTTGCCAGTTTCACATTCTGATTGTTCATTAAATTTATCCATATCTCCCACGCATACTGTAGTTTCTTGTATTTTGCTTAGTTAGGGAAATCTCCAGACAGGACTAAGTGCCCAGAGATTTTAAAACTTTATTACTATTATCTTTGAGGTCTCCCACAACATACTTTATACCTTGATGGTTTTAATTATCCCCATAGGTATCTTAGCTAAACAAGAGATAAGCATGCTAAATGCAAAGTGAACAGGAGGTTAGTTTCTTCATATTAATTTCTCTTATGTATTTTGTTACTTTTTGTAGTTTTATCTGCTCTATTAAATGCAAAATGAGAAATAAATAGTATTATGCTGAAACCAAACCTCTAATACTATATATCCACATATCCACTAATTTTGAGGAAGTTTGGATTTCAATTCAGTACTCACTGCACAGTGTAAATCTCTATATTACTGATTGCATCTAGGAGGAAGTTCGTCCTCCTGCAAGAACTGTGATAAATAGTCCTGTCTAATTTGGTCGGTGGTTGCAGATGAACTACTTTGAATCTGTAATGAACAGAAATGCTATACAGTTACAGGATCACTGCTTTTAGTCTTATTTTCAAAATGCCAAAGAAGAGAGGGAAAGTGGTACAGGCATTGAAATTCTGTAAGGAATCTCATGTCGAGTTACTGTCCATGATGATATGTCTTATATGATATGACTGTGTGTTCCTGTTACCTCTGGATGTCTGAGATTAATGTACAAGTGATTTTAAGAAAACCAGTAAAATCTTACTTCATATACATAAAATTCTAGCATAAACCTGAAACAGATCCAGAACTTGAAGTGAGATCTCTAAACACTAGTAGTAATTGTCATGAATTATATTAGTTGCTATTGCCCTGTGGGGACATGTCCTCTGGAAACTGAATTGGTGTCTGAATCTAATTTCTGTGTGGGTCAATATGTACAGATGACCTTTACCCAATCTAAACTTGTGCTGAATTCAGGCCAGTAATTCAGAAGTAAAAGACTTTTGTGTCCTGTGATTAATTCCAGACACCATGAACTTAGAACTAAGATGCTTTAGGGTGATTGAAAATCCTTCACAAGTGATGCTTTTGAGCATCTCTATGCTGTAAGCACAATGGGTGAATTGTAAATTCAACAAAATTACAACAAATTTAAAAAGTCCATCTAGGTTTTATTTTTTGTAGGAAGGTGGGAAATTTTGTTATCATTCATGCATGCTGCAACAAGTTCTAAAATATTCAGAAGTGCTCTTTTGCTAACATGTGTGCATGTACTAGTCCTTTTTCCTTGTTAGTTCTGTTTGCATGCCTTTGAATGGTGTGTGACTCCTGTATTTTGAATTCCAAGGGTGTTAATGCTTTGCACATAGCTTAACAGGTAACAGGAGTTGCTTAATTTTTGAAAAATGTAGATGTGAGAGAAAGAAGAAAAGGAGTAACAGTGTGGAACCCCAAGGAAGATACAAAAGAATGAGTTTGAAGCAGGCTTGTCATTGGAAAAACCACTTAAGATCATGTTGTACATTTTTTGCTGAGGCAATTTTTACTGCAACATCAAAGATGTAAAAAAATAATAATCTAGGAAACATATTTGGTGGCCAGAGGGTTAGGAAGAACGTGAAGCAAACCAATGTAATTACTATTTTAAAGGGTCAATTTTCTAACACTTAAAAAGAAAGTAAAGCAATATTTGTTTTATTATTGCTTCAAGAGTGTTGCATTAACTCTGCTTTATATATTGTTTGAAGGAAGCTTTGAATGCAAAAGAAATAAAGCAGTTCATACTAAAACTAAATACCTGTAGGTATCTGTGCAGATTTAAACTTCTACATGTATCCAGAAGTTACTCTGTATGCTTTTCCCCTATCAACTATTTTAAATTAATATCCTGTAAACCTGTAATCAAGTATATATATATAATATATATATATATAAAATATATATAGAGAGACCACAATCATTACAAAAAAAGAAAAAAATATTATTATTTTCTTTGTAATTTAAACTTTTTTTCCTCTTCTTTTCTTCTTCTTTTCCTCTTCTATATTGGAAATATAAAGGACTAGAATTAGAGCTGATGCAGTATCTCATTAGCTACTGACTTTTGAAAAAGACAGAGCACTAAAATCCAGAGCTTTCAGGCTTTAATCTGTTTTTCAGGCAATTCATTGCCACGGATTCTTTCCCAGAAAATGACTGTGTGTTGATTTACAAAGGCAAACTGAGTCATACCTAACCCTCAGATTTTTTAGAAATGTGTTGCAGACTTCACGTTTGTTTGTGAGAACTTTCTGTTGTAAAATGAGCCAGTGAAAGGTTGCTAAAGAGGAAGCAGGTCAGAAAGGCATCAAAACAAGCAAGCAAACAAGAACCCTAGCCACACAAACAGACCAACACTATGTAAAACAGAAACATTTCAGAGCTAGTTCTTCCTACATAATTGCTCATACTGAGAAGAAATAGACCATAGGGGTTCTCAAGCATTAGAGAACATCAAGTCTGTTCAGAAAAAGGCAGGAAGGCCCTTTACAGAGTTCAGAGGTTGTCTAGAGATTGAAAACTGGGATAATCAAAGCCAGGGAAAGGGATAGCGATAGTAGTAGAAAGAAGACTAACGTTTTTCTAGCCAAACAAGGCTAAACTAAATTAAGAAGGATCTTGAAATGGAAATTTTGACAAGATAAATTTTCAGGAAAAATAAAGATGTGGGCATATGGGTACCTTCACCTCCTGCTGGCATGTTTTAGACCTTTACAGTTACATACCAAGGTCATTGAAGATGCTTCTGGCCAAATTTATATAACCTCACTTCTCATTAGTAAGTTCACTCTTGTCATCCTTGTGATGCATTCATTCCTCCTATTTGAACTAAAAGAGTTTAGTTCAAGGAAATTCTCAGCAAGGACTAACCTAATTGAATCCAATGGTAGAAGGCTGTCAATGAGGATGCAGCACCAACCCCCCTGCGACCCCCCGCCCCCACTCCCCCTGAAAGGTTTTACCTGGATACTGGGCTGATAACTGGGCAAAACTGCATGAAAAATCTGACAGCAGAAAATCTGACTATGGGTCAGCAACTTTACACTATAAATATTTACAACCATCAAGGTCATTGAGCTCTTCCTCTGTAGCATCTCTGGTGTGGTGAACTTCCCTTAAGCAAGCACACCTCTCAAGGCTGCCCCTTGAGGCTCAGTGCTCTCTGACCTGACATCAGACGTGGGTGAGTTGGGAAGGGACATTTTTTGCATGTATGTAACATTTAAGATACATTCAGTTAAGCTTACCCAGTAAGTTTTTCAGCCCATACTAAGTTTAAGTGCAGTAAGTAGTATTGGCTGCCAATCCATCTATACTTACTGTCTTCTATACCTAAATTTACTTACTAGATACCACTAAACTAAATACTAGATAAAATTTGTCTGTGTGAGCTCTGACTCTTCTGCAACCCTATGAAGTCATCATGAAAAGGACAAGCCTACAATAGTAGGATGTGTAAGAGAAACCTCCAGAGTATGATGTAGGGACCATATACATATCTGGCAGTATAGTATAAACTAAATATAACTACGAATGAACATTGACAACTTTCAGGGAGAATGTAAACACATCAAGGGGTCAGGCAACTGCTTTCTGCTTTCATAGCCCAGTTGAATCTACAAGAAAGTCATTGTCATATATATTTTCAATATACTCATGGCCAAAACAAAAATAACAACAACATTCTTTTATCCCAATTTAACTCCAATTTTTTGGGGGGGATTGTTTTGTTTTGTTTGTGTGGGTTTGTTTTGTTTTGTGGGTTTTTTTTGGTCCAGGTCTTCCAGGACTCCAACTGTTGCTGGTTTGAAAGTAAACCATTGGGAGAAATGAGCAATGAACACCACACAATTGCCTTAGGTTGGAGTTACAATTTATTAGAATGATCACAATAAATGCAATGATATACAGAATTGGCATAAACCTACAAAGTCAGAGCACAGCCTAGCACCTGTTGGTCAGGGTGATGGTTGCAGTCTGATCAGGTGGTGGTTGCAGTCGAAAATGATGCTGCTGTGGAAGTTCCAGTCCTGCTCTGGGTCTGTTGAGTGGTGGTGGTGTCCCAAGTCCCCAAACCCAATTGTATACAGCCAGGTTCCAGTGGGAATGCTGTATGTCTCCCCCAGAGTGGGGAATTTCATAATGGAATGATCTGATCCTTTGAGTCATAATATATTTTTTGGAGTCGTTAATGATCTAAGCCATTGCAGCTGCCTATTCTGCTGCGATTGAGTCAGTTATGACCCATTAGCAGAGATGATGCCCTTGGACTGTGGTGCCTTCCCTGGAGGAGTCATTGCAGCTGCTTCATTGGCAGAAAAGTTCATTCAGTGGGAAAAAACAAACATTACTCTGCCTTGCAGGGTTACCTCTTTTTCCTTGTCTCATTTAACACCAAACTCATAATCTGAGGGGTGGGGTGTGCACTGGGGTGGACTGCTGCAAATGACCCCTCATTAACAGTTCATCAGAAGTGCTTGTAGGGCAGTAGAATATGCAGTTTGGTTACACCCACATAGTGCTGAACTGGCACTCCAGTAACCAGGACTCTAATTCTTAAAAGGCTGGTGCTGCATAACTAGTAGGAAAGGAAAATAACAGAAAGGCTATTGTACAAGTGTGCTAATTTTTCATTGCCAGCTAAAGCAATCTAATGAAACAATAACTTTAATTGCCAGCTACCCCATCCCTTCCTATTTCTCCTATTTACTACCAGTTAGGGAATACAAATCTGCATAATTATTGCGTCCTCAAAAGTAGAATCCTGCTTTAAACATAAAGATCCCTTGGAAGACTTTCTGACTGGCCTCACCAGTACAATAAGGTCTATCTTGTGTCACAGTTAATAGCCTTATTCGTTTTGTTTTGCTGGATCTTGTAGAGAAAAATATTCACAGAGGAGTTAGCATAAACATACAGTGATGTCAGAGGGATGGAAGTAGTCAGAATTTCTTTATAGAGGCCAATGCTAGAATATAAACTCAAGAATAAAGTAGTATAAAGTATAAAGAAGTATAAAGTCCTGGTTTTATATTATTTGGATTTATTTTTAACACTTCTTCAGACACTGTAAAATGTACAGAACACAAAACAGTATGTTTCGTCTCTTCACACACGTAAAATGGTGCCTGAGAAATGTTTTGGCTCAGACCTAAGTAAAGAAATTGCATTAGACTTATATATCTAGCTACTATTCTTGGCCGCTTTCATTATTGTTGCGGGCTAGCATTAGGAAGCAGCTGAACTCTCCCAGCTGCTCACTCACTCTGGAGGGAGACAGGAAGAAAATAGAAAAAAACCAAGAGAAATCAATCTCATAGGTTGGAGATAAAGTCAGAAAGATTGTTTACCAAATAGCATCATATGCAAAACACACCTTACTTGGGGAAGTTAGCATAATTTGATGTCTATCTATTTAATATAGACTCAGGTAGTGAGAAAGAAAAATAATACAAACATTAAACATCCTTCTGTCTTTTCCCAGGTGTAGCTTCACTCTTTTGCGCTCCCAAATGGAATGGCGGGAGTGAGGGGTACTAGCTGTCATCACTAATCAGCAGTTCCTCTGTGCTGCTCTATCCTTGTGTTTACCTGTGCTGTGGTTTCTGCTCTCCAGTAGCTGCAGGTTCTTCAGGAATATTTCTTTGCTCTGGCATAGGGTCCTCCACTGTCTGCATTGTGGATATCTGCACCGTGGGATCTGCAGGGGTGAATGCTCCACCGTGGGGCAGCTCTTTCTCCTCTGCCCCGATGTTCAAGGAGAGTGCTAATTCATTTTTTTTTTTTTCCTTCTCTGCCTGTCCAGCATTTTTTTTCTTTCTTAAATGCCCTTGGCTGTGGGACTCAGCAGTGCCCTGCAGTGAGTTCATTGGAGTTGTTTTGCACCAGCTGTCTGGCATGAAGCAGCCCCTGCAGTCAGCACCCCTGCAGTCAGCGCCTGGACATCTGCACTTTATAAAGTACAGGTGCCTTGGAACTAATGACAGGATCCCTTTTCTGCGATTTTCCTATGAAATTTTATTAGCACCCCATACTACCCTGCATTTATGACTTGCCTGCAAATAACTGAAAATAAAAGTATGCTGCAGTATGGATTACCTGATGTAATTGTGTAGACATCAGCAAATAAAAAGTCATGGAACCCTGATTTGAAGCCACCCTGTGGGATTTTGGTGGTGTTGTAAGGGGACAAATAAACTTAAAAATTTATGGCTTTTTGGAATTATAGGCTTTTTCCACCAGGGAAACTGGAGACCTTCATCTTAGAATGTCAGCACTGTGCTTAAAGGACTCACATAATCTACTCCACCTTTAAATTTTTGACCTTTTATTGATCTAAAACTCTCATCAAAGAAAAAGATTTTGTTTTTTCTTAGTCCCCTGAAGGCCAACTGCGTACTTACAGGCATAAATTATTGATCTGATTGCCCCTTAAAACGGAAAAAATACTGTATATGCTAACAGCACCTTCATTGCTCTATTCATCCTGGGTGGTGGGGGCAGGGGGGTTTGGGAAAGCATAAGCCAGCTCTCCCTTTCCCACATGTCAGCTTGAATTACCATATCAATCCCAGTTAAGTATAGATTCATTCTCAGAGAAGATCAGAAGCAGCCCAGGGAGAGAAGCTGTTATATTTTGAAAAGGTATCTATAATATTTGAAACATTTTAGAAGTGTAAAGCATACAGTGTCTTGATAATTGGCTTAGAGACCAATATATGTTGTCAGGAATCTGTGATTAAGAGCCATCAGAACCTCTGCTACAAGCACTCTGTCAAAATTTGTTCTCTAGGGCAGGCTTACCGCAGTACTTGTTCTTGTAACATTTGTCTTTTTTCTGCTATGTTATTCACTAAACAGTGCTGACAGAAATCCCAGAAGGCACAGCAATTGTGTTTCTGCTGGCTAGTTATGCTGCCTTTAGTTTATTTGCAGCTGTTGGATGTTGGAGATCAAAGGTAGACTGTGATGCAAAAAACTACAGAAATATGCACTACAAGACAATCCAAAATTACCACTGGGAAAGCAAGTTTAGAAGTATGTGTGTGTTAAAAGTGTAAATCAAATATAAATATCTTCCCGGTTATTACAGAATTCCAGCTAGTGAAGCAAGTATGCACTTACAAAACATTACTCTTGCATGTGCCTTTGAATATATTGTGTTATGGTCCAACACTCACCAATCTGCTTCTCAGGAGTGGAGCTAACCAATGGCTGAAGGAGCCCCACTCTGAAGATTACTCTGGAGTCATTCATGCATTCCCAGTGAGAATCTGGTCTGTCCATGCAAAGAGGCTCTTGCAGAAAAGTTCATTTTGGGTGGGTAGGTGGAGAGTTTCTTTTTCCACCTTTCTTTACCTATTCCCATACATGTGGGAGTAGGAAGGTTGGTTTGTTTATCACTGTTTTCTTCATCTTGCACCTATCAAGACTACTTTGGCCTAACAGCGACTCCCCCATCAAGGAAGCTTCTTTTGAGCTTATCAAGGATGTCATAGGATTCCTGCAAAGGAGATAGCCTGCTCTGCCTTTATGTATGCCAGACTCCCTTTGCCCATAAAATTCACATATGGTAAAATTTTAAAGGTACATAAAGAAACTTGAAAATCACCCCTCATTTGCTTAAAAATGAAGCAGTGGTAAAACAACCATTTGTTTAGTCAGAAGTATCAGAAAGGACTGTTCAAAAAAAGTACCTCAGAGAATAAATAGGACACTTCACTATCCAATAGCTTAATTGATCAACCATTTCAGTCATATAAGAGGTCAGCAAACAAAGAAACATTAAAGCAGTGGTAGAAGGTATGTGTAATACCTGCCTGACATACAAGCCCTTACCCAAACATGTATATATTGTGGTGTGTTGAATATAAATACTTGTTGTGATCTTACATTTGCTGAATGCCAGGCACATATGAATGTTGTTCACTCACCCTCTCCTGCCGAAGGAAAAAAAAATTATTAAAGGGTTCATGAGTTGAGGTAAGAATTAGGAGGAAAAAACACTCTAAGGGCAAAACAGGTTCAAACTGAAAGGTATAAAGTAAATTTATTATCAACAGAGTCAGAAGAGGATAATGAGAAATAAAGTAAGCCTTTAAAATACCTTTCCTCCCCCAGACCTTCCCTCCTTCCCAGCGACAGTGCAGGGACACAGGGCATGGGGGTTTTGGTAGTTTGTCACTTGAGAACTTCTGTTTGTTCAGGGAGAGGGGACTTTTTTCTGCTGTGCCATGGGCCCTCCCATGGGCAGTCATCTCAAAATTGTTGTGGTGTGGGTCATTCACAGGGTGCAGTCCTCAAAGGATTGTCTGCTCTGATTTGGAAGCAAGGGCACTCCCTCTCTATCTCTGGAAGCAAAGGGGCTCTCTCTCTATTTGGGTCTCCCACTGGATCACAGATTTCTCTGGCATCCAGCTAGTCCAGCATGAGCACTTTTCCTATGGGCTGTGACTGGATCTCTGCATCCACTGTGGACTTCATGCACTTACAAGGGGACAATTTTTTACTGCAGTCCTCACTGAGGCTAGCAGGGGAATCTTGGCTCCAACACTTGGAGGATTTCCTCCCCCTCCTTTTCTTACACTGACCTTGATGTCACTGTGTTGTTCTCCCTCACATCTTCCTCCACTTCTCTGACTAGAAGAAAAACCTGCTTGTAGGTACCATTGCCAAAAAGTTCCTCTAATTCAAAGATTTTTGCAAGATCCCACATCACTGAGAAGTTGATTTAGTCTACGTTCCGCATCAGGGAATGGCTTGTCAAGCTTTCAGTGGCAGCCTGCAGCACTGGCGCTGTTTGACACATCTCTTCATTCAGGACTACAAGACAAATTTGTATTGGGATGATACTATCACTAGTCATAGGTAAATCAGTTGGGTTGAAGTGTTCTTACCTTTCTACAAGTAGAGTCGTTCTGTGCCGTACTTCTGCACTCATGATCACCCCAGAGCTGTGCACCTCCCCTTCCTCCGGTTTATCCAGGCAGTGCAGAATGCAGAGACTCTTACAATATCCTTACAGAGTGGCTGTGGTAGGGCCTCTGCACTTCATTTGGTCCAGCTCTTCTGCTCAAACAATGTCACCCAGATCTACCTGTCCACAACCATATCCAAACAGGCTTCAAATTTATCCATGGATGAAAAGTACACACCATATTCTGAGCAATCTGTGCCCAGTCACTCTCACAGCAAAAAATGTGTTTCTTCGTGCTCAGCTGCAACCTTCTAGGTGTCACTTTGAGACCTTTGCCTTTTGTTCTGTCAGTGGGTACCACCAAAAAGAGCCTGGCTGTCTTTTGTGTCTACCTTTCTATCAGGCGTACAAACACATTGCTGAGTTCCCTATCTCCCCAAGCCTTCTTTTCTTTATGCTGAACAGTCCTTCTCTTCATATGAGAGACCATGCAATCCCTGAATCATCCTAGCAGCATTCTGTGACACTATCTCTACTAACTTTATAGTTCTAGACATTCCACTGTCAAGCCCAGAACTGGCCAGTTGTCCAGATGTGGCCTTGAGTGCTAAACAGAGGATCATCTCCCCTGACCTGCTGGTAACAGTCTTCCTCCAAGGTGTCCCAAGATATCACTAGCTGGATGGGGTTTTTTTGTTGCAAGGACACCTTGGCTTGTGTATGACTTTGCATCCTCCACAATTCCCTGGTCCTTTTCTGTCAAGCTGCTTTCCAGTTGATCAACACCAAGATCTACCTTATGTCAGAAGTTTTTTTCTCTCCTTGTGCAGGACTTGACGTTTCCCTTTGTTGAAATATATGAGGTTCTTGTCAGGCCTTTTATTTCCCCAGCTTGTCCAGGCCCCTTTGGTTGCCAACACAAGCATTTATCAGGCTGATATGTGTAATTGACACCTTGTTATGTATCAGCTGTTCCCAGCTTTGTGTCATCAACAAGCTTGCTAAAAGGTACACTGTCTGCTCAGGCAATGTCCAGTCCACCTCTCTGTTTGATTCTTTGTCAGGATCTTACGGGATCAGTGTTGAAAGCCTTACTGAAGGAAACAAACAATATCCAATGTTCTCCCTCTGTCTACAAAACCAGTTACTTATTCATAGAATGTTGGTCAAGGTCTTTCTTGCCTGATAAACATAATATTTTTGATTTTATTTTTTGTGAAAAGGCAGCCTGAAATCTGGAAATTTTATCTTCGAAGAATATTTTTTGTTTTAGCATCTTCTTCACTTTCAATTCAGTTCCTTCATGTCTGTTCATCAGGATGACTGTACCCTCATCTGACATACATGGCAGGCCAGTGCATAATCTGAAGTGTGCTTAATAGAGACTATTACAGCAGGTGTATTGAAATTAATATCATCCATATCTACATACATTTTAAAATTTAGTTTAATCCTTTTGTTAAGAATATTCTTGTCATTGATTACTCAACATATTTTGTCATTATTACCCGATTAGTTGTCAAAGTACAATGCCTAAATAATTCCCTTCCCTTCCCTTCCCTTCCCTTCCCTTCCCTTCCCTTCCCTTCCCTTCCCTTCCCTTCCCTTCCCTTCCCTTC
>VZUI01003830.1:0-32231 GCA_013401135.1 Cettia cetti
CCTCCCCTGCTGCCCACGCTGGCGCCCATGGAAGAGCGGGGCCGGCGCTGCCCCCCGGCTCCGCGCCCCGGCGGTGAGTGACGCGGGTGCCTCGGAGGGGAGCTGCGCTCCGGGTGCTGCCCTGGGCAGCGTGGGAAGTTAGGGGTGGACCACGGTGCCGGCGATCGCGGATGGGCTCTGCCGCCCCCGGGGTGCGCTGGCGCTGCCGCCCGGCGCCGCCGCCCGCCCGGCACCTGCTGTCGGCAGGTGGGAGCCCCGCGGCCGCGGCAAGCGAGCGCCGCTGTGGGGCTGGGGAGCGTCTGCCCGGCCGGGCCGTACCTGAGGGATGTCCCCAGCCTCGGCAGGGACGCGCGGGGCTACCTCAGCCCTCCGGACTCACCGAGTCGGGAGGGGATAGGAGAGAAACGGCGTGGGGGGAGCGAAGTGTTCGGCAGCACCTGGCCAGGTGCGGCTGCTGGGCACTTTCTTTATCTTCTTTCTCTTGTGGCAAAATCACAAGCACAAGTAAGGGCAGAGTGGTAGGGCTCTGGAAGCGGGGCTCCTACCTGACGGGAGAACACTTGCAAAAGCTCTGCTGAGCATCTTCGATCCGCTCCCTCACATAATGCTGGAGCCGGCGGGATGCAGCGTGCTGAACTGGGACCTGGCGAGCTGCATAGGGCCGGGGGCACTGGTCTTTGGGGGTTGGCAGGAGGGCACAAAGCCTTAATTCGAGCTCGTTTCTGTTTTGAAGGACTGGCACCCTAGAGTTGTACAGCAAAGACTTGGTTACTGCTGTTCTCGGTGTGCTTTCCAAGGATAAAGGTGTGTGCAGTTCAAATCTTTTGGGGATAAAAGGATGCCGAGAGGGAGGGGTGGTAGCCTTCAGATGGAAGAGTTTGGGTTTGCTCTCATCTTCCAGCCAGGCATTCAGAAGATCAGCAGGGGGTATGCAGCTGAGTACAGGCAGTTCAATCACCTCAGACTGGGAATTAAAGTACAATATTCTCCTTTCTTTCTCTGTTAGTGCAGTGGGTTTAGGGCTTTCCCAGTTTCAAGACTGTTTGTCTTTGGATTTTGCTGTGGAAAAAAAAAAACAAACTGTGAAGTTCTAGGAATATCATGCTTGAATGGCGTGGGGATAGAATGTCTGCAGGGAGCATCTTTCTGGCGTGAGAGATCCATGCAGTGCCCACTCCCACTGAGAGCAAGCCTCTGCAGTATGTATGGCAAATGGAACATAGTAGAACAGGATCAGTTTGGTGAATGCCTATATATATAGGCATCTGGCTATCAAACTTAATTTGTAAGTGCAAATATAGTAACTGTTGCAATTTACATCTGAGAGTAAGAAATGCTCTTGAATAAATGCATTTCTCACATTGCTCAGAAACAAGCACCTCTCAGTAAGTGCACAGTCACTGACATCAACTTTAGTTATCTCTTACACATCCACCCTTGCAGTACCCACCCTGACATTTTTCTCCTTTTTGGAAAATGCGGAGGGTTTTGATACTACGTAGCCAAAAGATACCTCTGATAGGTCTGCAGAAAGGTTATGCATCTGAAGCAAGGCCAACTATTGCAGTGTAGGGACCCTCATTTGACAGAGCAAATTCTGGCCTCAGGATTGCCAGGTTTCTCTCTGTGTCCCTCCCCTTGTCAGGATTCTACCTTGGTTATTCTGAACTAGCCATATGCTTACACAGGCATTACAGAAAAATAGAATGGGAGGAAAACACTTTCCAATACATGCATATATGTATAGATACATATATTCTGCTTTTTATTAGAGGAAATAAAAAATGTTTTTATTATTCTCACTAACCTGGGTTGTCTCCCTTCCCTCATCTAGAAATGCTACTCCTAACACATAAGATATCAGAGCCCAAAAACGTGTCAAAGCTGATGGATTTCCATGAAAACTTTTGATAATGAGAAAAACAAAACTGTAATGCTAAGGCAGACCGAGATGGGAGATCCTGTTGATCATCTCATTTGTCACTCCGGAACATGAGGGTTCCCTCCAGGTCACTGTGTAGTGCTTTGCTTAGTAAATTGATTGGTTTAGCTAAGTCTAATACAGTGATGACCTCACCAGTATTCACTGCTCCAATGTTATTCTGAAAGCAGGAGAGTGTAAGACACAGAAGTCTACTTGGAATTTGAACTAAATGACTATTTTGAGGTGTGGAGGGGGTTGTTTGTTTTTATTTTTTGTTTTAAATGTTGATATTTGAAACACGGCCCACAGCCCTGTGTAAGTGGTAAGAAATTACTTGGCAGAGGAAATGAGAATGGGATTGCTTAGTCTCCTGTGTTCCCTTTTTTAATACATCCAGCTAAGGTGAAAGGGAGCAAGACAGGACAGAGTCAACTTTTCACATGCTGTTTTCTTGGGGACAGCTTTGATGAATTAGGAAGCAACTCTATTAACTGTGCAATAGTTTTCTGCTTCCTAATTAGAATGTGACCCATTTTGCTTGGAAAGTGGGGTGGGAAGTAACTTCTGGATTTTGAATTGAGCATTTGGGTTTTTATGGGGGGATAGAGAGGGCAGTGGTACAGGGTAGCCTCTTAAGGAAAAAAAATTGAATCCTGACAGGTATCAAAAAAATTGCTTGAAGGTGTTAAGGGGATTCCATATTACTATTCTGTACAAAAAAATGTGTGCATCCTGGGCTTTTCAAGTTATTTTTATTCTGGCATAATGTCCCATTTTATTTTTATCTGCATGAGGTTCTCTGAAATGTAGGGTATTTTCTCTTCTAACAGTTTTTATGATCTCTTGGCATGAAAGACTGGAATGGTCCCTTCTGACCTTAAGAAAGAGTGCATGTTATATATAACCACAGTCTATTGTAAATTTGCTACCTTACTGCTCACACTGGAGCTGAACTCCTTTAGAAGTCATGAACTGGTGGCCTATCTAATTTGCATAAACTGTATTTATCACAGCAGGTGCAGAAATACGGCAGATTTCAGCCAAAAATACTTTCTACCAAGTCAACATTTCTAAGCTTGTGAAGTTCTCCTTCCCAAAATGTAAAGACCTTTTAAACTGTATTT
Organism: Cettia cetti; assembly: GCA_013401135.1. Classification (NCBI taxonomy): domain Eukaryota; kingdom Metazoa; phylum Chordata; class Aves; order Passeriformes; family Sylviidae; genus Cettia; species Cettia cetti. The sequence goes on from VZUI01003830.1 coordinate 3,049, forward strand.
CTGAAGTCTTGTGCTGATAGACAATATCTCATCTTAACAGCACTGAAATTATGATTAGATTTCTTAACATCTGACTATAAAAGTTAAAGCCATTGTTTAATCTCTGCTGGTTTGAAGCAGTTTTAATATAATTTGGGAAATGTACATATCTAGGCACTGTAAGACAGGTTCATACAGTTACATGTAGTTTCACATCCCTTCTTAATGTGTAAATGACTTTTTTGATATATCATAAGGTGATCAATAGTTCATGGTTCTAGAGACCTTCAGTAGGATGTAATTCTGTTTCATTTTTTACACTTATCTCTGTAGCACTCAATAATGTAGGAAAGTATTTGTAATTAATTCCTGGAAACTAGAATTCAAGCATTTCATTGGCAAGTGTTTTTTAGAACTTTTATTAAAATTGCATTAAAAACACAAGTGTATGTGGTGGGAAGTATGGGAAGAATTTATTCATGGAGAGGTCACTGGAATACAGTTTAATAGATAAAAATAACAAAATTCAGAATATGTTTTCAAGAAAAAAAACATGTTTAATAAATTGAATTAAATTTTTTAAAAAATCTCATTCCTTTCCTGCTCTTGTCTGAGCTTTAAGTGATAGCTGTACTGGGAAGTTTTATGTTATCAGGATACAAAGTGGCACTTGAGCTAATATAAACAACTAAGGAATATATCTTATGGTGGACAGAGTCTACCCTTAGAGGATAGGCTTATACTGTTCATATCAATGAGTTCTTGAAGGATATCAAGTACACTGCAGTTGTTCTAGTTCAGTTTTTTAATGCACATCACTGAATACCAATGTTCAGAACACTGAGTCTTTATCAGTTTAGGAAGTTGGTTATCTCAGGGGATTATTTTTTTATCAAGAGAAGAAGCCAGCATAGCAGATGTGTGGTTTGCACTGCACAGCTAGGTTTAACCAGCAATGTTAGTCTTACATTTTGCAGTACTGTGTGCCCAAATATGTGCAAGGGAAAATACAGTCCAAAAACTGTTCTGTCACATCAGCAAAACTAAGTATTCTTTATAAGAACAGGATGTCTCACTCAAATTTTCAGCTCTAATCTCCCTCTACAGACAAACTTCAGCAAGTGAAGTATAGTTCTCATTCAGTCCAGACTCTGTTTTTTTAGATGTCTGGGCAGAGATCTCTCCACTGAAGGGATTCAGTTCTGCAAGGAAATAAAGTGACACCATCTGAAACTTAACCTGTGGGCCCACAGCCCTTAAAGAACCAGGAAAACACAACTTCTCTTTAATGAAGGTGAAGTCACTTGCATGCTTATGGAAAGGATGTAGTCTTACCTCTCCTAGCTACTGTCCCAGTAGTAACTGTGTCCCATCAGCTCTGCTGAGCCTCTCAGTATGTTGCTGTGGGCTTTTTCTGTGAGGTATGTCTCTGTCAAATCTGCCTGATGTTACTGACTACCCTACAGACACTCCTTAAGTTTCTTCCTGCCCACTTGGCAGCAAACTAAGAGGTTCTTTTGAAAGTTCAGTGCTAAATCTAGCCCCATCCAATTCCCAGCAAAAATGAATTTATCAGTCCAGGAAGAATCTATCTTATTTTGTTAATGCATATTAAACTTAGAAGTGGATATAACCTAGGTAGTTAAGGCAATATCACTGATGACACATACATTTGGAAGCATTAAAATACCTTTGTAAAATGGTAAGAAATAGTCAGAAATTACAAAATACACATTTCAAAGAGTACTGAAGCATGCTTAAAAGTCAATGACTTATGACAGCCTCTAGCCCTCAGTCTGCATTTACTGATTAAATTTTCTATATATTTCCAAGTTACTATTACTATTGAAGGGGTTTTAATCATAAAGTCCACATTGAATCTGGTAAAATAAACAGAATGGCACATTTCACTAATTAATTGGAGAAAGCTGAAGAAAAGATTAAGCAAAAGCAATCAGACTTTTTGAAAAGTCTTGGTATAATCTTCAAAGCACCATTTAACATAAACTGTATTTCTTTTACAACTTGCTCATTTACTTGTAGCAAATACAATAGTAATGACTGTCAGTTAAATTTTTTGAACTAATCTGGAATACAAAGTCATCAAGTGAAGTCATGTATGCTCTGCATGACTTGTGGATGCAGTGAAGGGAATTCTTAAAGCAGAAAAGTAACTTGGCAAAATGGCTGCTTTAAACTCAGTGCATGCTTATTATTGTTGAAAGAGTTTCTCATATCCAAATATATTCCATAAAGCTATGGAATATATGTTTTCATCATTTTATATAAGCTACTGTAGTTCTAGATACAAAACTACAGATTGACCTAAAGCATTAAAGAGGATGTAAGATATGAGAGCTGAATGACAACCAATTTATATGCTGCTTTATTCCTGAAAGCCACTATTCCCACACATCATTTATTTTATACTGAATTTAGAGGTACAGTCATGTCTGTTGTGTTACATTAGTCTAACAAAACAAAATAATTGATCCAGATATCAGGCCTATACAGTTTGGGAGAAACAAAATGGAATGGAAAGAAAGGGCAGACAAAGCTTTATTGCTTGCAAACAAAACAACAATAGCATATAGGTACTCTGAATGCCATAATTACTGATATGGGTCTGTGTAAATCCATAAAATAAATGCTGCCAATACAGTAGCGGTGTTCTGCAGTGGAAGATGTGTACCCAAACAAATAGCTGAAGAGGAACAATGAAATGCTGTGTATCTGAAACAGAAGATATTCCTATGTTATTATGAGATTTCATGTTGAAACAGGAAACCGTTGGTTTTTTGTATTTAGAAAAATCACATTGAGGCAGAGCTCCACTGAAGCTCAAAAACCTGCCTGAGATGAGGTCCTTGGAACCACACCTGTAATATTCCACAGGTCTGATTTCAAAGATGGCAGCTAAAACAAGAGAACAGGTAGAGTGAAGAGACACCTTGCTATGTCTTTTTCTCAAAAGTTCTTATGCTGTATTCTGCCACAGGAAGGCTTGAATAAAAAAAAAGTAGGCAACTGACTATGCAAACTATGTATAACGTATACATAGTACGCAAACTATGAGCTACAAATTAAAAATCCCAATCAAGAAATAAATAGCATTAATTTACTTTTTCAAAGAAAAGAAGAAACCTAAAGAACCCCCAACAACAGCCAAAAAAAGTAAATCAACACCCCCTCCCAATCCAGCAGTGTGTTGTCACTATGAGACCAGCAGCTAAAATTTAATCTTTCTAGAGACTGTCTGTTGCAGAACTTGGCTGTTAGCATATTTGAATCTGAATATTAAGAAATGAATGTTCCTACCAGTAGCCTTTAAATTCACTTCTTTCCACACAGTTCAACTTGTTCCTGGAATCCTATTATGCTTTTCCAATAAGGTGTTAAGACAACAACTCCAGCTTACTATTTATGGAGCCAGTGACTTAAAATATACTGTGGAGTAAGTGGCTATTCCTTTAATCTGTGGCCTTAAAATTCAACGGAGTTGATGCTTTGTTGTTCTTATGTACTGAGCTGCCCATCAGTCACTGAACCAATTTGGCTGGTGCTGTATCCCATGCTCCCATTGCTGCTGAATATTGTGGCAGCACAGCTCAGTGAATTTACCTATATCGAATTTTCTGTCACCCAGCGTCTTCCTCCATCAACATCCACAGTGTGGGGCTATTAAGACTATTTCTTGTTAAAAGTGATATAGTTTAGGCTGAGAATGATTGCCAGGAATGGTGGGGATAGGGAAAGAGAGCAGAAGACTAATGACGACACACAAAATGGAAGGAACTCTTTCAGTCAGAGAAAACTTAACAGTGGCCAAAAATGGAAAAAAACCCAAATTCCTCTGCAAACTTGCTTCAGATCAGACATCACAGAATAGCCTAAGACAAGGTATGCCCACAAGCTCGAACCCTGTGGGTATACAGGGAGGCACTCTTCTTAACTTCACATCTATCATGACTCTTTGCTTCTCTTTCTTCCCAGCCTCGATTTCTGCTTCCTAACAATATTGCTGCCTTGTAGCCCATTAAAAATGGAAAAAGGAAAAGCACCGATGTGATAATCAGTAGAAAACATCAGGAAGCAGACCTGTTCCATTCAGGATGGAGTCACGACCTCTGTAAATGCAAAGCTATCAAACAGAACTTTAGATTACTTAGAAACACATCATTAGTCCTTGTTGCACTGGGACTTAGGTTATTGTGGAAAAAGTCATTAGCTTCTTTTCAGATTCTCTGGAGAATTTCCAAAACCTAGCCCTTGCATTTCCTCAGGTTGTTCATATGTAATTTCATATTTCAGCCCTTGTTAGTTGGCACAGTATGTGCTGTTCCAGGCTTAAATTCATAATTACAATGGCCTACTAAGGCAAAGCAGTCAGGTACTCCGCTCTCATGGCTTCTACTTCTGAGTGGAGCTAGATAATACTAAAATCCACACCAGCCCTCCACTGAAGGTATAAAGTATTTGGAAGACATTGTAATTCAGGGAGCTTGTGTACACAGCCTGCTCATACTGCAACAATCTAAAAGCTCTACTATGTGGGAAACCGTTACAATTTCACTTCAAATATTGCATTAAAAATACCCTGACCTTTAAAGGGTGTTCAATGGTGGTATTTAGTAGTCTTTTGAGAAAGCCTAAAGTTAGTTCTTTACATCACAGCAGCTCGTTGGCTAACTCTTGAAATGACCTTCAGAAGTATCCATTGTGTATTTTCTTTCTTGAGTATGGAGCTGGGAACCACAGGTCTTTTAGTGTTTTGTTGATTCAGTCATATTATAGTCTATGGTTTCATTATCTTACCTCATTGCAGGGCCAGTGTGTAAGTGACCTGTTTTATCCTTAGAAACAGTAAGCACAAAGCAAAAGTTAACTTCATTTAAAAATGACACAAAATCCAAGTTTTCCTTGGTGTGCTATTTACCTAGAGCTCTTCCTAATTCATTCCTAGGAGAATGTTGCCTTCTCATGTTGGACAGCTCTATCTATATTGCATGAGACTTTTTCCCAGGAGGCTTGACTTCCAAGGTTGCTGTTACATGGTTCTTTTGGAGGCTATAATTCCCAGACATCCTAGAAGACCCTCAGCTTTTAGGCATGCTTTTTTGGTCCCCTCCACACCTTTTCCTTTTTATGTTTTGTTTCTAAGACAAACCAATTCTTGTAGACTAAAAAAACAATTCTCTTGTGATTGTGGTTCAACTCCAAGGAAATCAGATTTTTTAAAAATAATAACTAATAATACTCTGCGTGCAAATGAAAGATTAATAATATTCATGATGACTGGAAATAATTTTCTTATGGCATTGTTGCATATACCTGTCTTTTAAAACATTTAATTACACTAAATTATCTGTGAGCCTGGAGTTGGGAAAGCTAAAGTTTGTTCAGCTTTGAAAAGAAAAAGATATTTGCAGTGTGGCTGAATATAAGATAATGTGCTTTTTCTTTTCTCTCTTTCAGCAAAGTTTTTGCTTGAGAAATACACATTTGCTCAGCAAAACAAAAACCACTTTTAAGGGTTGTTCTTGGTGGAAATCTCTCTATGCCCTATTACTCACTTGAGTGAAACCAGACAAAGAACTTCTGTCATGGCAGCTTTTCTGCTGGGAGCTGTGTTGCTTATTGTTCAACCTCAGATAGTGCCTTCCAGACCAGCTATAAATTCAATTGTTGAGACTTCTTCTCAGTCTGTTCAGAGAGAGCTTTTAAAGAAAACATCTCAGAAAAATGACTTCAAGGAAAACATTCATTCTAATGGATCATGTCAGCAGCTGCCACAGACTATTATTATTGGAGTGAGAAAAGGTGGAACAAGAGCTTTGTTAGAGATGTTGAGTCTCCATCCAGATATTGCAGCAGCAGAAAGTGAAGTTCACTTCTTTGACTGGGAGGATCACTACAGGAATGGATTGCAGTGGTATATTAATCAAATGCCATTCTCGTATCCCCATCAGATCACCGTGGAAAAAACTCCAGCATATTTCACATCACCTAAAGTGCCTGAAAGAGTTTATAACATGAACCAATCAATGAGACTACTCCTTATTTTAAGAGACCCAAGCGAGAGAGTACTATCAGATTACACCCAAGTGTTCTACAACCACATGCAGAAGCACAAGCCGTACCCATCCATTGAACAATTCCTGATTAAAAATGGTGAACTCAATGTGGACTACAAGGCAATAAACAGAAGCCTGTACTACATTCACATACAGAACTGGCTGAAGTATTTTCCTCTTGATCATATCCACATTGTAGATGGGGATAAACTAATCAAAGATCCCTTTCCAGAAATAGAAAAGGTAGAGAGATTTCTGAAGTTATCACCACAGATAAATGCTTCAAACTTTTATTTCAATAAGACTAAGGGATTCTACTGCCTGAGGGACAGTGGTAGAGAGCGCTGTTTACATGAGTCCAAAGGACGGGCACACCCACAAGTAGATCCCCGGTTACTCGAGAAACTGCAGGAATATTTCCATGAACCCAACAAGAAGTTTTTTGAGCTTGTGGGCAGAACATTTGACTGGCACACTTTTGTGGCAAGTTAGTGGTAAGCTTCAGAACCTATGTTCCAGTGTACAGTTAGAAGATTTTAAAAGGGCATTTAAGCTATTATTTATTTGTAAAATCCATAAATACTTCTGTACAGCATTAGATTCACAATTGCCATATATACTAGTTATATTTTTCTACTTGTTAAATTTAAAAGCATTTTGTATTGTTTTTCATGGTTGTTAACATTGTGTATGATGTGTCTATATGAAGAAACTAAATTATTTCATTGCAGAAGGTGCTCTCTTGAGAATGTGTTGTCTTTTTAATAAATAAGAAATTCATTTCAACAGAACATTTCTGAATTATTTGAATACTTTGGCCTTCCTGGACTATTTTCTCTAATTGCTAATGAATATGCTAAACTTTACCTTTCCATTTTTCTTAGTTTAAAGTGTGGATTAATAATTTCTTTTCCATTTGAAAATATTATTGTAGTTAACAAATTGTTCAATCCTGTTTTATGAAATTATTTCCTGTCAAAGTGGTGGTACTTACACATGTTGGGAAATGCACACCCAAAGGACAATGGAAGTCGCTGTGTAATTTGATATATTAACTGCTATACTTAACCTTCATATTCACTGTTATAAGAAATGCTACTCAATTCTTTGGCAGTACAGTGCAGGTTTCATGGCAGATTTTTAAACATTCTGTGGGGACCAGCTCATAAAATACAGTTAGCTGTAGAAATATGGTCAACCTGAAACATCTTACAGTCTCTGAATGTATGCATACTTCATAAAGAGGTATGGTTGAGAGAATTTAAGCAATATAGAGACTTTTTCAAGGCTGCTTTTGACTGTTCCTACATTTCATAGCACATTTATGCTTTACCATCACTGAAAATAAGCACTTACACCAGAAAAATTAGTTGGTCTATATTCCAGTAAGCAGCAACTTCATTCATATAATATTATCACATTTGTCCCTAATTTATGGCTGTTTTTTATGAGTTTTCAGTTGCTTCATGCAACTGAAAATTGCCTGTGGACTACTGTTTGTTTAATCTCCTTCCAAGAACCATGATGCCAGGTCTTTATTAGATGTGTGTTGTGGGATTAACCCAAATTCCAGGAACTTTCCTTGTTTTCCATCTGCTAAAAATGTAAGTTTGATGTTATTACATTGGAAAAAACTGCAGTTTTCCTTATCTGCAGTGGTTATGATGTCTTGTTAACCATCAGTTTCTGGAGTTAGAGTTAATCCAGCTTCCAGCTTCTTACAGTTTTTTCAATCCTAGCTCTATTGATTTTTGCTTCCTGATCTTGAATTTAGTTGTTGAATGTGCAATGGAAACACCCAGTAAATTTGATCTTGTAGCTGATTCTTACAATCCTTTATAAAATTTAAATGTAGATTCATTCATTTTTTCTGGTGAGCTAGTGCAAACTTGGGCACTATGACAAGGTATTGTCTGTATGCAAATATCCCATATTATGCCTCTTGCATGAAAATTTGCAGATGCTGTCCCTCTCTCTTCCACTCCTTGTGCACCTGCCCAAGCTGTATTCAACCTCAGAGAGGTTGGTGGTGTTTTATAAACCCTACAATGAAATGGTATTGTACTCAATAAAATATTTTCTGAATTGCATTTTTCCTTTCCTTTTTTTACTTCAGTTTCTAGTTTGGAAGACCAGAATTTAGGATTCAGCTCCAGTTTAGATTTCAGCTAAATGTTACTTAAGAACTTAGCTGCAGCCTGTTGCTGTTGATATGAAAGGAGTTGTTTGCTGCTGGGTTGTGCCTGAACCCAGAATATACAAGAGAGAGAGCAAGATTCTGGTGGCAATAATGTCAAATCTTACAAGAGGCAGACGCTGAAAATAACAGAATCATAGTACCATTATGTTTCTATTAAAGTTTTAGAAAAGAGAAATTCAGGGGATTTTGTGTAAGGTGGGTCAGTATTTTTTCCTACACTTACCCCATTTCCTTGGTAACGTTATCTCTGTAGGAGCCAGAAAAAAAAAGGCTTCTATTAGGGCCTTCCTACAGTCTCAGTTTAAGCTCACCAAATTCACCAGTGTTTTTCTGAGAAATGAAAAATACTAGCAGGTGTGTGACCAGGAATTGGAGGAGTACATGAAGGCAGGGTTGCAACAAGTCCACCTGCAGCAGGTTAAACACGGCAGTGTAGAGCATCAGTGTTGACTTGGAAATGACTGTGCAATACTGACAGCTGATGTTGGTACTGAGGTTACTTTTAGTGTCTAGTGCTCCTTGATACCAGTATTTTGCTTGCCTTTAAGCAGGACACATGCACACATTTCCCCACACACAATACGGCTTGTCTCTATAGAAAGAGAATTGCAGCATGAGCCATTAGGTCACTCTTACTGTTCCAGTGCTAGGACCTCTTAGGATGTTGTCTGCAGGATCCAGAGGTGAAGTGACCACTTCAGGGGACATTCTGATGCAGACTATCACATGGCTCAGGTCCTAGACACCAAGTTCAGAGGGTCCCACAGAAAATGTATCATACCCAATGCTTATACCTTGTGCAGGGATGGCATGATTGTACAATGCCTTATCCTGGAAGTTGCAGGCCAGCTCTGTTAGCTGTGATGGTGATGAACAATAACCCACACTAATAATAACAGTAATGTTTACCTGCCATAGGTTCAAGAGTTCAAGAGTTGCAATTCTCGAAACTATTCCGAGTGTGAATGTTCTGTTTAACGAGAACAACATTCATTTTCCACATTAGTTACTCTACTTAAATATATTTGCTAGGCTGTTTCTAAAGAAGCATTAGACAATAACAAAAGCCATCAGAAAGTGAAGAGAGAATGAAAGAAGAAGGCTGAAGCACATTCCATTTGGGACTCTAGAAAAATTAATAATGACCTTTGAAGGCATGTTATATCTGTTTGTAAAAGAAAAAAATCCCCAAAATACCTTTCCAGTGTTATGCAACACGGGTATTTATTTCTGTAAATCTCTACTAGCTCAGGTTTAAAGTACAACCACTTGGGTGTTGCTCCAGAGAGCTGTTTTCTCAGGGCACCTAGCCAAGCCTGTGATCACTCTTGCAAACATAAAATAAATACAAGTCTTTATGAGAATTCAAAGCCTGGCACTCCCCTTGAGTACAAAAAGAAACGCCAAACAAATAATTGTTCAGGGTGGCACTGCAGGACTAAGTCTTTCCCTTTGCGTCACAACATAGATTAGTGTGAGACTTTGAAAGCCAGATATTGTACCTGCAGAGGACAAAGATTAAACTATAATGATTATCCCAGGAACTCTGCTGAAAGATTATGGAAAGGGAAAAGAACACCAAAGCTATTACTTCATCAAGAGTATTGCTACATGTACTTCTGATGCTGCATGATCTTGTTACATGTGCTTTGCTCTTCCTTGTATATTTTTCCTGCTCTTACAGGTGAAAAAACATCTACTATTCTACTATTCATTCTTGAATAAATCAACATTTCTTTGGAACATATCAGAAAAAAATCTATCCATTTTTAAATCTTTCTACATTCATTGATGAGTGTGTGAAACATAATACTATAGAATATTTTAGATGAAAACTTGTTTAATTTGGTTCTCTGATAATTATATGATTCCTTGTCTACTGCCACTTGTTTAGTTTGGTTCTCTGATAATTATATGATTCCTTGTCTACTGCCATTTTCAGAGTCAGATTCTGCAGAAAATCAGGATTTCGTTCTCTGTTGTCATTCAAATAGATTTCAGGTGCCAAAGAGAAATATGGATTATGGAATATGGCATATGGTGTATTTCTATGTATCTTTCTTCTGCTTTATCTAGCATCGCTGACCATATATTTAAGAAATATCACATATATGCTCTATAAGAGACTGTACATCAAAATTACTCATAGGAATATTCGTTCTTCTTTTTTCTGAAATCTGTGACTTAAAAGTCCTAATTAAGACCACATTGTGAAAGAAATTTTTCAGGACTATATTAGTAGATGTTCTCTATTACAGTAACAAAGTAATAAAACTAAAATAAGGCAAAAATATTAAATTAAACTAAACGAAGTCAACAAAATGTGTTAAACTTGGTACTAAGTATATAGCTGCTGAAAAAGTTGCAAGTATGTGCCTGTGCAGCTGTAATAATATTTTCTCATTCTTAACCCAGCAACTTTTATTTATATGACTGTCTAAATGCCCAGTTATGCTGAAAAGATTGTATGTTCAATGTTAATTCCTTCATTTTTCAATTGATTGGGAAGGCCAGTTATGGGTGGAAGCCATGAAAATATCTTGTGAATGGAAAAAAAATTTCATTAATAATTTGCTTACAAAAATAAATTAAATTGTATTTGTGTCGTAGAATTTAGCAGAGAACAGTATTCTTTTCCTGCAACAATAACCCATCCACAGTAAATTTTCTACTTAAACACCACATAACAGTTGATGCAGTTTTTAAGTTAATAGTGCAATAAACTCAACAGTGATGCTGCAGGTTTTAAATGCCTTCTGGGAAATATAAAATATGCAAGTCAGTGTGGGGAGCAGCTGGATGCATAGGAACATCTGATCTCATTGGTGTGCGAAAACTTTTTTTTTAATGGTAAGGAGCGTGAAATGTTTGGCTTGGAGATAACTTTGTGTTTTCTATGAAAGCAATGTCTTCAATTAACTTCCAATTCAATAATCCTATCATAATTACATAGTATTTATACTTAATATTGATATTTTTCTCTGCCAAAACACATTTTAAGAGCCAAACCACAGATAAGCAGGTGCATCCCTTAGTATAAGGAAAAAAGTTGTAATACAACTCTGACACATAGCTTCAATTACAAAGGCACATTCCCTTGCACAAAGGAGTATTCTGAAACTGATGGCAAAATTCTTAATTTGGATGAAGATTACAGAAACAGGAACATTTATATATCCACAGAAAACAGAATAACTAACATGCCCTTCCCTCCTTGGTTTACAATCAATCAGTCAGCAGTATTTCATCAATAAAGATCAGGCCAGCTTCCAGGATCTAACACAGTTCAGTCCAGGTAGCACTCAAAAGGAAGAGTTCTTCCAGTAATTCTTAACCAAACAGACTTTTCCGGATATCTCCTATTACTAAAATTTTTGTAATTCTTCTTTCCTCCCCTGTATGCTACTGTCCTGTCACATCTGTGCTATTAACGATTGTATTATCACCCCATAAGAAATAGATCCATTATCTCATGGTATTTTAATAGAATACTATTCAAGTGAATGGGAAATCACAGCATTATGGAGCTCAAAAAATACTTCATACCTGTTTGCTCTGATATATTTTAACTTGAATTGAATAAAATTCAGCTTATTTGATCTATGTCATTGCATTACAGTAGGAGCTATTGTCACACCATCATCACATGTATGTAGTTATCTAATGGCAAATGATATTTTATAAATAGAAATGTATAATCAAAGTGACAGAACTTTCTTGTTGCGGCAGTGGCAACTATGCTATTGGCCGTATCATGAGACTTGACCCATAAGGCAAATGGTAGCAGTGTTTCTTTGGAAGTGACAGAAGCATTTTGAGAACCAGTCTCTTACTACATATAGGAATAGGGTCTTTTTTTGCCTCTGAGACCTCACGTAAAATACAAAGGGCAGGAATGCAAATTATGTTCTACAGTCAATTAACAGCAGTTGCTGAAGGTTTGCTAAACCAAAGTTATCAAAAGTGTGTGTGTTCTGAAGGAAAAGGAATTGGAAACGTACGAGGTGGGGTGTTTTTTTTTAATGTCTTATAATTTTCTTGCCAAAATAAATGTGTTCCTGTGCAAAGGGAATAATAGAGGAAAAAAAGGACACATGCTGCAGAACCAGAGCACCTACTCTATTTTACTGTGATACTGGCTGGACCTCAGCTGGGTAGCTGCATGAATAAAGGACATTGGAAGATAGAAAGGGAACGCTTGGTACAGGTGCACATCTTGTCATAACCTCATTACTTCTGTTCATATCCTTACATATGATGAACAAGCACTCTCAATTCTCAAAACAACTTCTTTTCCGGTTCTAGTCTGTGCCAAAGAAAAGGCATTGAAATCCATCTGGGTGTCCATTGATTCCCATGCCTTAAGGCCTTTTTTACAAGTTAGTGCACTATACTGCAATTAGATTTATTCACCTCAGTTTCTAATCTTCCCCTTTTTTGTTTTTAAATTTTTACTGAGTTTTCCATCTGCTACAAATAAAAAGGATTGATGAATAAATTATTTACAGCCTGCAGGAGGAGAAGAGTTCATATGAAACATTTTGCAGACAGGAGACTTGCAAAAGAGGATATTTTCTCCTAGAAAAAAGAGCATCTGTGGACCAGTTGGTTTCTTGCTGACTAAGCCAACTGGATATGATACTATTTTGGCAGCTTCCTTATTCTTGTGTGGGCTTTAGTTATATGAATTCCACAAGATATTTATTATTGAATGTAACTATCTATTGAATATCATGTGTATGATGGTTTATAATGTTGGCATTAGTTTTCTAAGTTAATTATTTAGCATCAAATGATATTAAAATCCTAGTGCCATTTTATTGTAGTAAACTTGAGTCATTTAATTCTCAGATATTCATAAACTGGAAAAAAATAAGTAAAAGTTGAACTGCCTCTAATGCTCCTTTTTGTGACACACAGAAAAACTTTTTTTACAGCCTTATGCAAGAACGTTAAATTTCAAGCATGGTAAGTTAAGGAAAGGATTTACTATCCCTTAAAAAGATGGAAATGCATGAAAAATGGATTTTAGCAAGCAAATTAACTGTTCATGTCATTGAACAGAGATTGACAGCTCATGAAAGTGAAAAGGAAATCCTTTCTTGTTTTCAGAGCAAGAGTAAAATGGGTGTCAGAGACTCTATGGGGACTTGCAGAGTTCTGATATGTTCCCTCCTCCTTAGCACAAGCATGAGAGTTTTACTAACTCTCATCTGTCAGCTCAAAAGTTTGCCTTTTCTTCTCCTGTGCTCCAGATTACCAGCCTTGAATTTGGTCTGTTTAGCTGTGAGTATACTGGAAGTAAGAGTGTAAACATAAAGGAGAAAGTGGCTTAGTAGAAGCAGCTCTCTACTCCACCCACATAACTGCTTGCCTTATAAACAGTTAGCTGAACCAGCTGGGAGAACAATGTGCCCAGTGCAGACAGAAGGAATACATTTCACTGATATTGCTGCTAAACTCTTCATTGCCTTATTCAGGAGACAGCTTTGCTGTTGTTCCTAACAAGTGAAGGACCTCAGCCTTTAAAATTGCATCCATTTCTTTGGCACACAGGCCATTATGTCTTGTGTTTGATTGTTTAGCAATAAATACTTGCTGGGAATGATGCCCCTGAATTTTTTATTCCCCAAACCAGTAATTCAGAATGTGATTTCAGCAGATACAAGCCATGGCTGAACACTCAGAGATATTGCTTATTCTGGCCAAAGCTGTTCAGAGCTGGGCCAAAACAGGAGTGAATTCAGCTGAAAAAGGAACCCAAACAAAAACTGTTTTTTCAGCTGCATCAGGTCCCTGGTTCAGGTCATTGCAGTTCTGCAAACAGAAGCATCCCTGAGCAGACCTGAATGTGAGACAGCCTTTCATTCCAACACTGCCATCAAAAATTGGCCCATTAAACTACAGAAGTCTTCAGGTAATATAGTACCTTGAAATATTCTTGCCCTCTATTTTTACTGTCTTAGAACTGGTACAATTTTGTGGGCAGTTATCCTTTGAATTGGATCAGGGAACTGATTGTGTCTTTTTATACATTTGCTTTAAAGCACTGGTCATGCAAAGAGAACTGTTCCAGGGAACAGTTTGTGGTGTGACACCACAGCCTTTGTATGTACATTTCAGCATGACCTACTAAATCCTCCAGTTCAAACCAATCAATGACAAATGCTTTTGATAAAAACATTTAAATTGATGTCTAACTGAAGTTGGACATAAGAGTGTTCAAACACTCTGGGTGAAGAGACCAATGACCCCAAAACCTATCTCTGAGGACACTGCAACAGTGGAAGTGCAGAATTCCCCACACCTCTCAAAATGTTCGTCTTTCAATGGGTTATGTTTTCCATTCAATTTTTGCCCTTCCATTCAATCCTTAACGTTTTGTCTGTCTGCCAACAAAGGGTAGAGGGTCTAAGATAATTCCTGTTTTTGAAGGAGACACTTTTAGTACCACCCTTAGCCAATTTCACAAGGGAATTGGGCCACAATTTTCTGTATTTATAATTGATATTGCACTCACCAAATTGAATATTTGGTGAGTGCAACCAACCAGAAAAAATAATGAAAAGAAAGAGTCTTTCCTTTTCTAAAAGAATATACAATTATTGATCACTTTTAAACAAAATATCAATCATTGGAAAAACCTTTATTGTAATCACCAGGATTGTTATCTTGCTCTGCTCCCAGATGCGCTGATTAAACATGCTGTCCTCCATACAATCATCTGAGGAAAGGTGGACAATTCTATAGGTCCATAGACATAAACTACAGTTTATGCAGAAAATGCAAAAAGGTAACCTTTGGCATTTTCAAAAGCAACTTCAAAAAGTACTGGATTCTTTTATGGGCTGCAGCTCTGATAGCCTCCTGAAGGCTTTGTGAGTACTGTCACAGGGAAACAGCCTCTTCCTTCTAAAAAACCAACCTAAAAGCACGCTCACAAAAAAACCCCAAAACCCTGTACAAGGAGTCCACGACAGAAGAAAAAACACCACATTTTAAGTACCTGCAAATTGAAGTGATGGTAATAAAATCTTGTTATCTTTAAAGACATTAAAACCACCTCAGTTAGGTAGTATCAATTTTCTGTTTATGCCATCTCCAGTGATAAATCCCACTTAGCTTAGCTAACCTTTTCTGAAATTTTACTTTCTCTGTAGGCAAAAGTTAAAAAGATCCAACCAGAAGGCAAGGGAGACCTACCTCTGTAGGAATGCACCCCCCACCCCCACGCAGGTGTTTTCTATATAAGGAAAAGAGTTGGAACATGTGAAGAAGTCAAACTAGAACCTTCCATATCCTTGTCATTGTAACTGGCTCAGTGCCAGCACAGGAGCACTGATTGGGCTTTGGAAGTGCAGCTCATAGCCAGGTGCCAATGTCATTTGGCAAGGTGCCAAATAGCCCACCTGAACTATGGAGTACTAAAGGGACTGCACAAAGAGCTCAATTGCTTTTTTGGGACAGTCTTACCAATGTCAGAGTGTTCTCTACACTGTGTTCAACTTACATTTCTTTGTTTGATGATGTTTATTATTTTCTTCTTTTATTAAAACTTTTTATTTTACAAAGCATGTCCAGAGAAGTTGTCTCGCTATTATTAAGCCATTCTGAAAAGTGCAGGACACCCTTAGAGGCATTGGGAACCCCAATATACCTCACCTCTACTTTCTATGGAACAGTTGCAAACAAATCACAGGAATTTAGCATTATAGTAAGTTAAATAATGGAGGAAATCCAAATAATCAAATAACATACATTAGACATGGACTAGATTTTTGCAGATGGTTAGCCCAACTGTCATATTGTTTAAATTAACATAGGTTCATTAAACCCCTGCACACTTTGATATCATAAAATTTTTACCATTGGAAATGAGGTGAAGAAAAATAAAACCAACCTTATCTGTAGTTGTTCCATTTTATTCCTGAACTGGTGTAAATGACTTCATTAAAATGAAAATAAATTCCTTCTTCTCTGGTCCCAGAAAAGAATACCAAGGTTATTTAGATATTCTTCTTAAACTAGCCAAACAGCATGAGAGAAAAAAGGTATCTTTAAAATTACAAGCAGAGTTGTATAGAGCCAGATTATTGTATAGAGCCAGATTATCTTTCAAAGACCAAGACGTCATGTAGAAATTACCTATAATCAAAGTGTTTGTGAAAACAACCCATGTCTAATAAAATCCCCTCCACCCAAATAAGCAGAATTCATTTTTGATTTACTGCCTATCAGTCCAATGCTTGCTATGTAAACTTGTCTTGTACAGACTTGTTCACTCTTTTGCAGAGTTAATTTAAAACCAAGCCTGCTCTATGTATGTTCCAGCAGGGCAGTCAATAAACTGCTAACTTTATGTGTTGCTTTACAGTTTATCTCAAAACAGACAATTAAGTTAAATGCAGGAGAAGGATGTAGACAGTCCCAGCAGATAGGGTTCATTGATGGTGTATTCTGAAGCTCAAACTAAAGGTTTATGGTGGATCAAGCTATTTTTCTTTTATATCCCTAAAACTTCCACTAAATTACCCATATTTTGACGCCTGTAATTCAGGTATAAGGGAGAGAATGAAAACAGATTTTTCTTCTGGCTTTCTTGGAGCTTGTATAGCTTTGCCTTTTCTAGAATATATATAGTGAATGCCTCAGGAAAAAGAAATGCCAGTTTCCTTCTCTCCATTTAATACTTCAAAATACAACAAGAGAAATAGGCAGAAGTGGTTACTGAGGCAGATGCCAACTTGCTCATGCAGGCAAGATAAGACAAAATAAAGCAGGCAAGTGCGGGTTGGTTTATGAGATGTGGACCATAAGGACAGTCATCATTCCCTTGAAATCATTCATCATTATTCATCTCCTAACAATTTATTAGCCTCCACAGACATTCAAGGACAAACTATGCCTTACCATCTGAGTGTGCAGGCTAAAATGCTAGTTTGAAAAGCAGAAGAAGCCACAACCACTGCCCTTTATTGAAAGAAACATCTGCAGGATGATGCTGGTCTGGTAAGAGAGGTCTTCACACAATGGACATGGTGAACAAAGACTTTCATAAATTGCAAAACAGCATCATGACTATGTTCAGATGTCAGCTGTAATTTAGATAAGAAATCAGAGAAATGTGAAGTTGCAAAGCATTTTTTTCCCTTTTTTTAATTATATAATTAATGTACATGTTCACAGAAGAAAGGCAACCAGCTCTGTCTACAACACACTCAGAGGAATACTGTGGAATCTCTTAACTATTTTCCCTCAGTCTAGATCCAGAGGTGGCCTCAAAAGAGCACATGATGTTACCATCAAATGGAGCTCAGGGGGAAAAGGTGAAAGCATGAGCATCAGAATTGGTCATTAGTAGCTCTCCCACAATAAACTGACATTTTAATTAGTTCCTTTCTTGAGATTACTTTATTGACTGCATACCTCAATAGATGTTTTGCCTCAAAATCATTAGAATACAGTCTTATTGAGACAGTGGTGCTGTTTGAACTGAGTGTATGCTAAGGTCATTTGTCTTGATTGTCATCTGGGGAAAAAAACAAGATTAATGAAAGAAAGTGTAGGTTTAGATGAACTTTGGTATCACTGGAAAAGGGCTATATTGGCCTATTTCTGTAGAAATTATGAAAAGGAGAGGAAAATAGCAGGCAGGAAGAAAAGGTGCTGCAGCAATGAGGTTAAAGACTATTAGATTTATAGGCTTACCTAAGTTAAGCTAAATATAGGACTACATTCTATTCTAGCAAACACAACAAAGAAAGCAAAAAAAAAAATACATGAAACATAACAAATTTAAGAAGTTTGTTTAAAAAACAATAAACTGCCAATAGAATCAAGCTTTTCAATATTTTTGAAGTGCCCATGCAGATATTTCATTTGCAGGAGACAACAATTTTTCCTTAAATCATTGAGAGTGATTTGATATATCTGGCTGTAGACTGCTGTTCTGCAGACTAAAACAGGAAATGTAAATTGCCATTCTATAGATAATAATCCTATAAAAGAAACAAAGCCTTTTTCTGATTGACTTTTGTAGGTGAATATCAGAATGGAAGTTAATTTTTCACCTAAATAAACTGACAGCAAATTGTTTAAAAATTTATACACTTGCTAGTAAGATGTACCTCATGTCTTCTTTCAAAAAGTATGCAATGCAACGTGTTATACCATTTACAGTATTGCTTGCAAAAATTATGTCCTATTGCTGTTCTGCCTGATTGGCTGTAAAAGTCATGAACAAGATTTAAACAACATCTGAACGTCAACATTACCTCAGATATCCAGATGATGAACAACAAAAACGTTTACAGCTTTACTTGCAAAGTCAGTCACATAAAGCTGATTTTTTTTTGTGCCACGTTTTCTGCTAAGTGTAATTTAGAACATCCTTTCATGAATGTTGTCAGGCAAGATACCAAAACACAATTAAAAAACCTACAGGTACCGCACCATCATCCTTTAAAAATTTTGTGAGTACTTAAGCATGAAATGAGATTGTGATTATGGAAAGGGAACAATAGAATTTCCCCTAAGGATGCCTATAGAGATATTTTTGGAAACAATCAGCTTTTCTTCAGAACTTGTAAATTATATTCCTTAAATCACATAATTCTAACATTTAACATTATTGCAATTTTCCCTGACTTCAAGTGCCTTTCAAATCACTGATACTTGAAGGAATATAAACTGAAGTAATAGACCTCAGATGAGCTACATGCCAGAGGTGTGGCAGAAACTCCACTCAAATGCTAAAACTTGTATTTAATGATTTATCTATTAGGAATTCCTCAAATATTATACAGATTTCATAAAATATCTACATTTTAAAGGATGCTGAAATTGTTTTGAAGAACAAAGAGATCAGGCTCACACTTTTAAGCAAAACCAATATTGTCTTAGTAGAATTAATATCATGGAATATAATGGAATCCTAGAATCACAGAATATACTGAGTTGGAAGGGATCCATCCAGATCATTGAGTCCAGCCCCTGGACCTGCACAGGATACCCCAAAAATCACACCATGTGCCTGAGAGCATGTTCCAAATTCTTCTTTAACTCAGACAGGCTTGGTGCTGTGACCACTGTCCTGGGAGCCTGTTCCAGTGTCCAACCACCCTCTCGGTGAAAAACTTTTCCTTGATATCCAACCCTAAAGTGCTCCTGACACAACTTCAGGCCATTTCCTCAAGTCCTGTCACTGGCCACCAGAGTGAAGAGATCAGTGTCTGCCCCTCCTCTTCCCCTCAGGAGGAAGTTTTGACTGCAATGAGGTCTCCCCTCAGTCTCCTCCAGTATGAACAGAACAAGTGACCTCAGCAGCTCCTCATAAAGCTTTCCCTCCAAACTCTTCTACTCTGACTATAATTTCCTGAGGGTAGCAACCTAGTTCAACATTCATTGCATTCAACTAAAGACGAAAGGAATAAAAAAATTCCACAAGAAAACACCGAAAAGTATTTGCACCTGCTAGAAGCTGATCAGCAATATATATAATGCAATTCTATTAACACATTATAAAGGGAATAAAAAGTTAATCCTTTATGCATCTGTGAATATAAAGCAGCAAAGGATGCAGAAGAATCGTTTTGTAAGAAACATTTTTACTTAATAGAGAATAGACAAAAAAATAAAATTAACAGAGTAGATAACAAAGGCTAAATGATGTAACGTTTTCATTTTCTACATTACAAACACAGATAACTTCTGTACAAGGTCATTTTGGACAAAATAGACACAGTCTTAATGATCTATGATTATCTTGACTGTCCTCAGTCTGCCTTTATTGAGAAGAAGAATCAGATTTATACAATTATTTTAATGTAATGTTGGAGAAACAATTATGAATATCACTGTCGCATCTAATAGATATATGAAAATCTCTTTCTTTTGGATCTTCAAGAAAGTAAATCAGAGATGCTAGACCTTTATTCCATCTCTCTCAAGTGGGATTTCCAGCTTAACCTCTCACAGGATTTATATAAGCAACAATAAAATATTGGACATAACTGTTTCTTAAACTTATGTACAAAGTCACAGCTATATGATTGCACCTGGGAAACAAGAAGTGAAACATGAATTCCTGAAAAGTAGAAACATACACAGAACTGTGTGAAACTTATTTTCTCATGAGCTGAACTAACCTCATTTGTGGAAGTAAAGCAAAACAAAACACAGCAAAAACCCCAACACCCCACTCAGCTCACTGCACTTGATATTTTCCCACATCTCTTGCAATCTGACTGTCAGCTTTCCATTGATTCATCCCTCGTAGCCTTTCCTAATCTATTAATGCCCCCTCCCCTTTCCTGAAGTCTTTGAAGTTTCAGATCTGTGCTGAACCCAGGCATAGCCCTAGGAAGAGTACCCCATTGCAGCCTACACAGAGCCAGTTTGTATCCCAACAGCCCAGAAGCCACTCATATCTAAAATTCTTTGAAGTTATATACCTTAGGCTGCCTTATCCGTGTCATTGTTCTACCTTCTAAGGCACTCAAGGCAACAGGAATTGCCATTTCCCAGGATTTCACTCTTTGCATTCAGACTGGTAACCAAACAAAATTGAATCCTGAAAGAGTCAGAAATAGTCAATACTAAATTCATAAAAAATTCTGAAAGTATATATTCCAAGATTTATAACCTGAATATAATAAAATTAATTCTATAAATGCCAATTACTTTTTTAAATTCTAAGTTGTTACTTAAATTGTAATGAAATGAAAATGAGCAAATTAAAGTACAAGATGCAACATGACTTAGCTTTACTGACACTTTTAGCCCTTACAATATTTTCTGGAAGTTGTGAAAAAACAGGCCTCCTTAGGATGAAAAATGTTTCACTGGATGGAACTCACCAGAATTTTGTCCCTTAGCTTCCCTATCTAGTGCACAAAGAGACTTATCCTGCAGAAGAGCTGCCCTGGACTTATCCTGCAGAAGGGCTGCCCTGCACTGCTAATAGAAGGTTGCTCTGAATACCTGTCAGAAAACACTGCACTACAGAGTGCTCACTTCCATTACTCTGGGATGGTCCTTGCAGCTCTCCTGGAAACAGGGCCCAGGACCTCCTCCCAAGGACAAGAGCACAACTGAGAAGGATTTGTTTTCTTTGAGAAAAAGGCTGTGCCATGGCACAGTTCCTATATTCATAGGGGCAGCATTCTTTTCATGCAATTTCAGATGGCTGTGTCTGTTCCTTTCCAGTTCATAGAAAGAAGGAAGCATTTGGAAGGTTGGCTGACCTGGCATTCTGTGGACATTTATTGCTATTCTGTTAATCACATTCTGAAGGTGCTGCTCAAGTAGTTGTGGTAATTTCCACCTCAAAACCAGGCACCCCTCACCTCCTCCCAGTAACTTGAATACTTAATGAGGACGCTCTCTAGACTGAGTGGATTCAGCATCATCTCCTCCAGATGGAAAACCCTCATCAGAAGTTTTTAAAGCCTGATTAACTATAACATCACAGTCTGTACATCCTTTAGGGCATTTTTTCTAGTATGTGTCTTCAGACCAGTGTTCTAGATTAATTCACACAAAACAGTCACATAAACATAGTGGGACTTGATGTGAATCAATCAAATTATTAGACAGAAATATTTTCACCTCTTTGTTTTATTATAGGATTGAAATATGAAGTAAAAGGTGTCTGTAATAACCCTGGTAAAACCAGCATTTGGAGCATACTTTGAACAAACTTATTAAAGAGTGAGCACCAGGAAATTTAGGTCATGAAGTAAATTTTGACAGGAAAATATTCAGAAGTTTACTGCATGATTTCAATACAGAAAAATATGCTACTAAGAGTCTAAGATTAATTTGCTGTTTAACCTAACCAAATTTGGAGAGGAAGACACTCACAAAGTGACCGAAAAAAACCCCAATATACATTAAGTCCAAATTCTGATCTCTGGAGGAAAAAAACCCAAAAAAATAGTCAGGAATTGCCTAAGAAGTTATTTGGCATAATTGGTTTCAATTTAATTTTGATCCAAAATGGAAAAACTACACAGAATTTGTTTATATTGGCCACACTTCACAAATAAATGAGGCTGGTGAAAATCTTATGCCTGCCAAGAAAAAAAAAAAAAAACCCTTTGATTATTGGCATTTCAATGCAATTACAGAATTCAGGTTTAAAAATTAGACTGACTGATAAAAAGCACATTCTTCATAAATATTTAACCTTCTTCAGTATGACAGTAATTATAGTGTGGAGCTCAGTAGCTGCATATTCCATTTAAAAGATCTGTCATGCCTTCCATTCAAAATGCTTCTTTTCAAAGGTTTGCAATGCCAAGATAAAAAGAAAACTCCCCCAAGGTGGAAACTTGAAATAAAAATCTCATCTTCTTAAAATTATTATTAATGGTAGATTCTAAGGATGAGAGACTGTTTGAAATATAGTGAGATTTTACAACAACTGCTTTCTTTTCCTGAGCAAAATATTTGATAACATTGGGTAGCCACTCAAATGTTACACTCTAAAAATATCTGGAAGAAACTTGCAAAATAATTTCAAAATGAAATCACTGATTTTCATGGTTTTGTATTGCAACATCCTTTGATCCTATGGATACCATTTCCTTATTTAAAAAATAATTCAAATAAAGATAAAGTATTTGCTATTCAATACAATTGTTTTATAGGAAATGAAATTTTTCTTTTCCATGGACTCTAGATAACCAAAGAAAACTGTTATTCAGTTTTGGATAGGTATAAATACATTTTGACTAATAAAACCATATTTTCCTGTTATGGAAAGCTAAGGAGTGTCTTTGAAGAGGATTTTGATAATTGTGAGTTTTTTAATTTGGGGAAGCTAATTCAGCCATCTGAAGTCTGACAGTCTGGGTGTGGGGTAAAGGGGGAAGAAAGAAAGTGTTAAACCTCAGCTATATTCATTAGCTAAGTAAAGATAACAGGTCTTGTCAGGAGAGGCTGATATTTGTGGCTGTGCTGGCACCCAGACATTTGACCCAAGTTTTCACTTGTGACAGGAGTGGGATGTGTAATTCTCTTGCCAGGGCAGAGCCTCAGTTTGTTACTGAGCAGTTGCAGTCAAAGCACCTTAGGAACAACCTAGACTCCCCTCTTCCTTGCAAAGAGAGAGCAGGAGCATCTCCCAGGAGCTATTTTCCCTTTCTGTGCCCACACGGTGTGGATAAGAAACTAGGCTAGTTTGTGTGTGGGTGGCTATGGGGCGGAGATAAATAAAGACACATATGTCTATATGGCACTTCATCTCTACTGGAAGTCAGTGAATTTGGAGCTCAGCTTCTGCTTATGCAGCTTTGAAAAGCTTCTTGTCTGTCCTTGGAGTTGAACTCTCATCTCCAGCTTTATGACCATACAGGTGAAGAGTAACTGGATTAGCCAAAACAATGCAGTCAAAATTTGAGTTTCACTTGAGATTCGCTTAAGCATTGAAAGTTTTAATGACACATCTGTGCTTCCCTTCATCCCTCTTCTAGGATTTTTTAAAAATATGAAGAACCTTCCTTTTTATTCATAATAGCTTTAGCCGTATTTACCTGGGTACTATCAGAGACTATTATTATTCATTTACATTGTTTTGCATCTATGACAGTTAATCTCACTGCATTTTTGTCACTGTAGCATTTAGTTAGCATGAGAAATTTTTTTGGAACTTTTGACAGCCACCCTAATTATTTCTGGTTTAAATATGATATCATAAAAATCATATACAAACTCTCTTATTTCCCTATTAATACTTTTTCCAGATTTTTTAAAATTATGCTACATAGCACTTGGATCTCAGTTCTGTCTTCTATTGTCACAACCAAGTATATATTCTACCTTCTATTTCATACCTTTTAAATGGTAGCTGACCTATAAGGGGACTTTTCTTTATTTCCTGTGACAGCTTCATTTCTCCAGCAATATTAGTTTGATCATTCCTACTGATATGCTTTGACTTCAAAAGACCCCTAGCAGATGTGTGAATTAGGAATTCCCCCTGTAGAACAACTCTTCCCTCAGATAACCTCTCACCATTTCTCCATTAACTCTTGTAGACAGGATACTCATCACTTGCTATGAAGTGTGTTTACCTGGTTAAGTAATGATTTCATATTTCTACATTTTCTATGAGAGAATCCTTAACATATTTAATATGCAAAATGATATTGGCATTTAGATGACTATTAAGCTAAGTAGACAAAAAGGCTGCATGAATCTACACAATTATCTAGTAAAAAAGCCAGGTTAATTGACCCTTGGTTTTTTCAGATCCTTTCTGTTTCTTCAGAAAGTTTAGTATCATATTGGCCACCTTCTATTAATTCAGTATTAAAAAATGTATGACCATATGGTTATTGACCAAAATCACTTCATTAGGACCTATTTCTCTTACTGCTACTCTAAATTTACTGAATTTCAGAGAGCAAAATAACAGCAAAAACAAAGAGTGAAAAATAAAAAATAGCAAAGAGGAGAGAAAAGAAGTCTAGCCACCACTCGGACACAAAGACATATGAAATTTTTTTTTAAAAAATGGAGGATTTAAATGGAGCAGAAGTATCTTTTTCAAAAATAAACTTACATTTTCCACTTCTGAAGACTGTTCTGTTCTCAACAATGTGCAGCAGATAGAACTCACTTTCTAGAAACTCATTGCTTTACTTGCAAGTGCATCTCCTTTCTAGGATTACAAAATCTGAGGCATGCCCCTCTCTCCTCCTATTGGGGATCCAGGACCAATTCTATTGATGTGCAGATTTCCTGGATCAAAACCTATGAAAAAATAAAAACTGGAAAAAGAAGTAGTCTTCATTCACTGTTAAAGAAATCAGTTTCCCTCTAAAATTAGAACATAAGTGACAAGGCAATGCTTGAAGCAGGAATCTGGGTGACAATTACTTGGAAATAACAAGCAGGTCATACATTCATAAATTTGAAAATATGAGGGGAAAACAAGCATGCTTTGCTCAGTAAGATATGCTTATCTGAGTATGAGGCTGTCATTACTGGGACTGGGCTACTCTCTTTCGTGCACTGTGCCATTTCTTCACTATGATCTGTCACATTTTAACCTCTTCAGGTAACCATGGCTGTCAAGTACCAAAGACAATTCCCTCACTTTTGCCTCCAAAAGTATGTTTGCATTCACCTCCATGCTTTCCAAATTCTTTGTACAACTTAAGAAGAGACATGCAAATAAAAAGATTATGGACTAATATTTTCTTCGAAGAAATCCTAATTATTAGGAACGGATCATTTTTATGGTTTGATTTCTAGGCAATGATAATTTCTGACATTTAGTTCTTCTGGGTCAGCTATTATTTAAACATTGTTAAAATGCAGGAGGCCACAATAAATGAAATTTATTTCACTGAAGTTGCTCAAGTTTATGTGATCATAATCATGTAAGTAAAAGCATATACAAGTCTATAATTTAAATTTTCTTGCAGTTTTATATTCAGAACCCCTCCATAACTCTTGCAGTGAAGTGTATCTCTGTGTCCATTACAGGAAGGTATTGGAAGACCATAAGCACTTGGTTGTTTAAGTCCTTATCCTCATTCAGCAGTGAACACATCATCAGAGGTGGAGGTTACACAACAGCTGAGGCTTAAGCACCAAACAGAACTGAAAAGCTCTGTGTGTGAATGTAGGACATCCCTGCTGCCATGCAGTCTGGATAGGCATGATGGTGTCCCAAGGTACCTGGAGTGCTTAAGCATGCCAAGAACCACACTCTCTACAATGTACAGACATGCTGGGAGTAGATTTACACATTCAAGATGTGTTTATTTCTTGTGTTGAATATAATTCGAACTTAAGGAATTTCCATGCCTATGCTGCCCTGTGCCACTTAATCCTCTTGTCCCTACCTCTGCACTGAAGTTTACTGTCCCTTCAGGGACCTTGTCCTTTATCCTAACATAGTATTTACCAATAAAATTGGTTGCAGACCATTTCTATGAATTAGTTCACTAAAATTATCTAATTTTTTTATGTCCCCTTGGAAATATTTTTCCTATCAAAATATTTTCGTGAAGCAGGTGTTCCAGATAAAACTGCTCCAACCAAACTGTTACAGAAATCCTGCTCTTTACTTCATTCAGAAAACTGCTTGTATTAACACCATTATTATAATTGGACAATTGTTATTCTTCAAAG
The DNA here is from genome assembly GCA_013401135.1 of Cettia cetti. Lineage (NCBI taxonomy): Eukaryota > Metazoa > Chordata > Aves > Passeriformes > Sylviidae > Cettia > Cettia cetti. The sequence continues at coordinate 29,449 of VZUI01003830.1, forward strand.
ACTCAAAGAACTTACAAGAATTTGGCAGACAAAATTGAATTTCAGTTAAACCTCAGTTTTAAAGGCAGAAAAAATCCACATGTAAATGCCAAACAGAATAATACATTCTTCATTAATTTATTGCCATATAATAAGTAAAAAGTATAACTTCAATAATCAGTTATCAGTGAAATTCCTGGCCCATATAAAGCAAATAACTTGGTGTGTAAAAGTACAAGAAAGATTCAGTTCTTGTCAAAAACAAATATTTCTGAACTTTTATGACAAAGGTGGACAGAGAGAGGGTAGAAGGAAAGGCACATAAATGGAAATATTTTAAATTACTAGATGCAATTCCAGATGATATTTTCAGAAAATTCACATAGCAAGATAATAACTAGAAATGAAACTCTAATCATAGAGCAGCAAAGCAGAGAATGTGGTTGCTGGTAAGAGTCTAGAAACAGAATCAAAGAGGAAAATAATGAAGATGGAAAATTCAAATAGGAGTACAAAAGATTGCACACAAGAAATAGAGGTGTGATGAGGAAAACTACGTGTGAGGGATGGAGACAAAAGATGAGGGAAAGAGACACCCTCTCCTTTCTAAAATACTTGTTGATTTTATTTTTTTTCAAAAAACTATGTGAGGATATAATAAAATAGGAGGTTATACTTCGCATTGAAAGCCACAGAAAAGGACCCAAGATAAAATCTCTAGTGTTAGCATACAAAGCGTCTCAGCCCAGGTCTATAAAACTTCACAAATGAGATTTCCACTCAGCAGAACCAATGCTTTTGTGTCAAAAGAAAAATGAAAGGTTGAGTTCTTTGTTATCAAGAAATAATCCGGTGCCATTGTCTTCAAATAGAGATGGAGCAATTAACATCAGTACTGAACCTGGCCTGACCCATTAGTTACCATACTAACAAGAGGTTACAAAATTCTCTGCTAATTTGTAATAAGCTTAAAATAACTCTGTCTTTTGCAGATCAGAAAGTGTAAGATGGAAAAAAAGCAGTTGAAGAAAATTCATTTTTTTGAGAAACAGCTCTTCATTCTCCTTGCAAAAGCAACACAAGTGCTAATAATCTCCCTAGATTTTTTCATATGCATACAATGAGTACAAATACACTGAGAAAGGACCAGTCCTGTCTGGAAATCTGAGGAACACAAATATATTCAGGAAGGACAAAATTTTCTTTAAGATCTTAACACAACAATTAAATAAATTTCTTCAGTCCCATCTAACTCCCCCTGGCTGAAATCATGGTGGCTAATGCTGTGTGTTCTGGGACCTTGAAACTCCAGGTGTGAGAGGTTTAAACTTTGTTTAAACCTGAAAGGGGATGGCCCTTCTGTCCAGAAGATTTACTTCTTTGCTTCTAGTTTGGCAAAAGAGAGGGACCCTGACTTAGTGTCTATCCCAGCTAATTCCTGGAAGAGTGAGCTGGGCTGAAACTCTGACCATCCCACTGACAAAACAGCTTTTAGTGATTTTTCCACTCCTGGTAGAGTTGGGAAGTTCATCACTGGACTGTTACATCAGTGTAGAAGTGTTCTAGAAGAACAGGGTGTGGACAGAAGCAGATAGGTTTCCTGCAGAGGAGAGCACATTTACTGGCAGGTCACCCAGTTTCTCAGCAGTGTGCCAGAAAAGCTAAACATGGGCACAGTTCTGGCACACTGCAGAATAACAACTGAAGAAGCCACAAGTAGCAGTTCTATACAGCTCCCTGCAAGGGAGTTGGAAACGTTTTGGTCACGAAAATTGAGTGAAGCCAAGATGGCTGCGCTGGCTGGATGTGCCCAGGGATTTGTAAACCACCACTGCTGTATTGTCCAGAGTGCTTAAGAAGGTTCATCAATATTTTGCTTTTTAGAAATTTATATGTGATTACTTGTGGTTTTATTTCATCAGAAAGACAAGAGTTCATTCCTTTCTAAGAGAAATGAGTTTTATTTTTTCAAATCCAGAAAGATTTTTAAATTCTGTCTCCTACTGAAGATAATTATGTATTGCAATGAGCCTCAGTACATGGGCACCCAACCATAACATTAAATATCCTGAGACTCTGTGAAGCTTCAATGTCTTTGCTAGTTTGGGCCAAAAATTACTTCAAAAAATTAACCTTTTGGAGAAAGGTCTGTAGAAAACATAGAACGTGGAAGCAGGCAAATTATTAATCTGCAAAATTTAATGCATATATTCAACTTTGCTGTTTCAACAGGAACTTTTCTACAACAGACAAAGCTCTAGGACTGGATCAAGGTGTTGGGACCGCATGAGGCAGAACATCAACCTCTCTCATTAATGTCTGTGTGTCCTGCAGTCTGTAGTTAGCTTGGAACAGCAAGCCCTGGAAAAAAAAATCTAGAAAAAAAGCAGAAAACCCCAATCCTCTGACTACAATAAACTTATGAAAGTGAATAAGAGTTTTTTAAAACTACTTAGACCATTAAAGCCACAGGGCCTACACAGAACAGAACATATTTCATTCCAAATATATGATCTGCTTATCCTTCCTGTCATACATAGGACTTCTGTTTCCTTCCAGCTCTCTGGAAACCGGAATTTCAAGAGGTGCTATTTCTTTTTACCTCCACTTGAAGATCTTCCACTTCATAAAAATAATTAAATATTTATTGTACATTAAACTAAATAAATCAGCATGTAGGTCACACACCTGAGAGTACAGAAGAGAACATATGTGACTTTTTAATACATAAAAATAAAAATATTTATTGGGAATGGAGGGAAGGAAGGAAGGAAGGAAGGAAGGAAGGAAGGAAGGAAGGAAGG
>VZUI01003836.1:0-15699 GCA_013401135.1 Cettia cetti
TTGACTCCAGTCAGAAGGCAGAAGAGAATCAGAAGGCTTTATTTACAATTCATTCAGCCTTTTTATAACATGCTGCACTAAAAAGGCACATTATTGGTCCATAGGATTGAAACCTCTCTCCATTGGTTAAGTAACAAAAAATAGCAAACAACACCTGGGAGAGAGGTTGTTATGGGAAAAGAATATTGTTTACACAAAATTGTTTTGGAACAAGGAAAACTGTTGAAAAGTTTCCCTTGAGAAGAGCAAGCAATTCTCAGGCTCAGAAATACTGGGCCCACAGTTGTTGAGGAAGCTCTGTAGCTGGGTTGGCATTTAAACAGAATTTAATTAGGACACTTCATGTCTGTGTTTAATATCAAGAATGAACTTCTTAACACACTTTAATATGGCTGTATATAAGGTCAGACACCTGTTTCATCTTTGCCATTCAATTGGAATAGCTTTTGCCTAAGTTCTAGGAATTACACTTCAGGAATAAATATGGGCAGGCTGTGGAGAGTTCAAGAGAAGGCTAACAGTACACAAAAGAAAAGGATCATGATGTAGAACTCACCAAGTAAAACCTTTATAAAATGGTGTTTCTCTTGCCTTCCATAAAAAAAGAAATTTGCAGAGACACAAATGAGTTTTTTGATGTATCAAGGCCCAGGCCCAGCAAAGTCATGACAAGAAACAGCTTGTTCATTTATCAACGAAAATGACTGACATTAGGAGAGACTTCCTAGCTGTAACTAAGTTAATCCCTGGAATGGCAGGTTATGCAGTCGTTGCCAGTAAGACTTTTAAGGAGGTTGGACAAATTCTTGCTTGTATGTTCTACCTGCTGTAGTGCAAAACAGAGAGCCGTTCTAGTTGTGGTATTTTCCATTGCATTATCTGAGAATTGGAGCATGGTCAATGTCCCAAACCAATAATTGTCACAGCTTCAGGTAATCAAGTATCACTGCATTACAGTGACTGTGCTCTGCTACCACAGATGAGGCACTTGAAAACCCTAGTACTGCAAAATAGGTGTTTAGGAACAGGTGAGGGAATTAAATACGTTTGCTTTATCCAGATCTTTGACTTGTTTGAAGCTGGTAAAAAGAGTGCAAAGCTGAACAGTAGTTCTGTTCAGGGCATATGGACTAGGCTCCATATTTCTCCTCAACATAAACAGAAGAGTGTGACATTTCAGACTGATGGTGCCTTGGCCTGCTGTTACCTTGTGTCCTCTATTTTTAACTCTGTTTGTCCATATATTCGTCTTGTACACCCCGGCAAGACAATTGAGTGTCTTTCTGGAGTTTGTACATACAATGCCATGCAGTGCTAAATGCAACGAGACCCTGCACTGCAGTGCCCAGGCACCATTTCAGTAGCAGTCACCATCAATGATGTTAGCATCTACTGTGGATTCATTTGTTTAATTTTACTGTGCTGTTTCTTAAGCCTCGTGGTTTCCTTTTCATTTTGTCCTATTCTGTGTCTCTATGGTTTCCCCTTTTGCTCTCATTTATTTCTCTTCATTAATATTCCTATTCCTTTTTAAAAAAAATTTTCTGTCTGTCCAAGTCTCCTCTCTGTCCAATGTTTTATGTTATAGTAATTACTCCTATATAATATATTGTAGGAGACAGCAGATACAGAGTTTGTGTGATGTGCCTCTTATAACCATAAAACACCTTAGGGAGAATACTTTCTCAGCCCACAACATCGTATTTTTCCTTCTTGCAAGATTATTTAACTTCCTGTCTTTTTCTCATTTCTTTTCAGATTCCTACTGCGCTCACTAGGTTGATGGGGTTTTTTAAAGCTAGTGTAAAATAAGTTACCAAGCCATTGGATCTAAGGTCTTTTTTTATATATATTTCTGCATGTACATGATAAAAAAGGGAAAATAAAAGGTCGCGAGCGGAGAGACTGAAAAAGGAAAGAATGGAAGTCAAGGAGAGTCTGTGCTATAGGTCAGCAAAGAGCACAGAGATTGAGTGCAGATCAAAGAAAGTTTAAAATTATTTGACAGCATTTGATTTAGAACAGCCCTGCTGAGAAGTCTCCTGTAATAATTTATCCTACCTTTCACTTGTAGATTGCTGAGCTGTCTTGAAAGAATTCAGAGACTGTGGAATGCAACCACTCTTTTCATTTATGATTTGAGAAGATGGGATGCAATGTAATGTGTCAATGTGAGATCAAGATGTCACCTTCTATCAGGACGGCTCTCAATGATTTTCTACAAAAGGCTGTGAACTGAATATTCATGAAAAAGAAGTTTATCCTATGCTTTATGAGGCTGATTGAAGAAAGCTTAGAATAAAACATCACCATACAGAATTGTAACTTCTAAGATTATTTCCTTTTGTAGAAGCTCTCTCACATTATGAGTGCTTTTGCTGTGATGGGGAGGTACAATAAAAATGGAGTGCAATAGGCTGTGCTTAAGGTTAGTGCGATTCAGGATCTGGTGTGTTCTGTGTCTTAGACACTTGTTTCTAATCTCAAGTGTATGTTAGAATCCTGACACTCCATTGAATGAAATTCTGTTCCTCCTGAGTTGGGCCCTATAATTCATTGCAGAGGCAAAGAATATAAATCACAAATGAATGCATAGAGGAAGACAAGCTAAATGGCACTCATCAAGATTGAACTGTACTGCCTCAGCTATGAAAATGTTTTAGGAAAATTTTACTAGGGTCCTAAAATATTCTTATGGGGACTTCTACTGCTAGTTAAACAGGGTGCCTTGACATCTGTAGCATCTACTGCAGTGCAATGTCCCTGCCGGTGCTGCACCTGCTGAATTCACATGTCAGACCATATCCCCCAAACTCATGAGGCTGGTTTAAAATTGAGAAAAAGTTCATTCAGTCTTCTGAGATTTGGGACTTTTGGAGTTACACCCAATGGTACATGTCTATGAGGCAAAGCAATATGAAGGTGTGTCATCAGGTAAAGTACAATGGCCAAACGTGCTGGAGCTGTTTGTACTCTCATCACCCTTGGGAGTGGCAACCAGCCAAACAACAACTACACAGAGAGTGAACCAGGGAGAGTATTTTTCTGGCAGTAAATGCCTAATAATAATAATAATAATAATAATAATAATAATAATAATAATAATAATAAACATTCTGAAGTGTTTATGACAATTCCATTTTGGCTTAGACAACGGTCAAATTAATGTTGATCTTTTCACTGATGGATGTGGCCTGATTTGCAGTGGAACATAATTCAAGTATAGAAGGTTTCTGCTGCTTATTACAGGAAATCTTACAAAATATGCCATGGTAGACCTTTAACATTTTTCTTCTATTTCTATAATGTTTCTTTAGAAGGAAAATGACCTGTAAGAATTTAATTTATGAGCACAAATTAGATGCCGATAATATGTTTTAAGGGATGTAATTTAGTTTTTAGCTAGAACTAATAGAAGCTCCATCTAGAAAAAACCCGAGCATTTAAAACAAGCAAATAAACCAAAAATTATGCTGAGTACTCATGCCTGACCAATACATTTCTTCTGGAAGAAGGAAGTCTAAATTAGAAGTTTCCAGAAAAGGTTGATTAACATAAACTTCTAGTCTTATACTTTCCTTAGTGTGAATGGTGTTTAGCACTTCTTCAAGAACATAAGTAAAGGTATGAAAGCAACTTTTGAGCATGTACAGTATGCTGGCACTTCTTTTCTACTATACTGTAAAAGTAATTATAGTAAGAACCATGACAAGATGTGTTTTTCTGCAGTTGTGCTACTATTTCATGGCTAGATGACCACTGTCTATATAGGAGACTCCTTGGGCAGTGAGCTCAAATATACAGGTCTACATCATCCAAATCTATTTTTATTCAGATGTATCTGATCCTCAGTTTCTGGTTTGTCTTTAAACTTTCATATGATTTCATTTGCAAGTTTCTAATACTTATTCTGTTCCGTTTTGAGACTATATGTGTTTTATTATTACCACACATCACTTCTAATTCTGTCTTGCTTCTCATTAGAGTTTTTTGTCTATTTGCTGCCTACCACATCCTTTGTCCTGCTTTTGGGTCTTCCTCCCTTGCAAGTGCCCATCTCTGTGCAGTTGTTTCAATGAGATCCCAGTTTAAAGCTTTACTAAATTTTGTGAAATTTAAACAATAAATATGTCTGAGCTGCTCACTCTTTTACTATATATATGATTGAGTCTCACTTACTCTAATTGGGTGCCTACTTTACAGGTAAGTTGAATTTCTTATGGCAACAAAAAATCTGGAATGATTGGGTGGCCCGTGACCAGTCATGGTGGTTTTCACTAAGGCCAGCTGATAAAGAACTTTATCGGGGTAACTAGCAATAAGAATCTAAACTATGTGGTTTAAATCATTCTTTGGAGGGAGTGGTACTCTTTAATGATGTCAGACCATGAAGACTGAGATTCCTGTCAGGAAAATGAAGAAACTAAATCTTATTTTTTTAATGTAAGAGCTACAAATTTCAGTGGGACTTAACAAAGTATGTTGGTTTAAGCAGAGATACAAGATTTTCGACAGGCTTGTGTAAGCCTGTCTGAGCAATCCCCACTTTTGTTGCTTTGAATTAAGACTACTTTGATTAAAATGTTCATATTAAATTCAGCACCTCTTATGGAAAAGTCTTTTGAGGCTTTTAATACATGATGTTTCCACTATTTCTATTTGAAACAAGAGTAAATGTAAAGTGTGTATTTCCAAGGTTATTAGAGTAAATGCTGTAACACTGCAGCACTAGATCAAAGGATTCACCAGTTACAATGTGGATTTTACTATCCTTGCTTTAAATGTGACTTCAAATGCAATATCCATCAGTAATGCTTGTGGCTTTCTGTTTTCTAAATTGCGATCTTGAAAGATCTAGTTAGCATCTAATTACTAACAGTTTGCTTTAAGGTTTGTAACACAGAAACAAGCCCTTGCTTTATCCAGTTGATGTGGGGTTCACTTCAGTTCGCTGTCTTCCGTAGACCTGATGTAAGATGATATTCCTTTGACCACCTTTAATTGTACAGTGAAGAACGTAGATGCATCTTTCCTTCATTCAGAGTTACATTTGAGCAGCACTTCAGGGAAGTTGTTCAAGTTCCTTATGGATATATGTAAATTATGATTATTTTGGTGTGGGTTCAGTCTATGCAGTAAAGACAGAGTACTGTGTTTCAGTGCGATTTTCCAAATACTGCATTTTGAGCTGTGACTTATGATCTCTGGTTATGTATTTTTTTTCCCCCACAGATTCTGTGTCTGTTTCACAGACAGCTAGTGAAGTGGGAGTTCCAGTTTCCCAGATAACCAGAAACCTTAGAATCATAGAATTACAGAATGTTTTGGATTGGAAGGGACCTTAAAAATCATCTAGTTACAACCCTCCTGGCATGATCTAGTAGAAACTAGACCAAGTTGCTCAGAACCCTGTTCAGCCTGCCTTGATGGGCCCTGAAATATTATTAGGATATGTCTGCATTTGTCTTTATATCTGTAATTAGGCACCTGTGTCTAAAGTCAGAATGAAGTTGTCCTCTTGAATGATGCATACAATTAACTCCCTATAATTTGTATTACTTGTCCTTCTAGAATTGCTGCAACTGCAAGTAGATCTCTGTGTCATCTGCATTATCTGAGTTGAGCTCTGCTCTGCTTTTTAGAGAGCATTTTCCTAATGGAAGGATTGTAATACATGGGTGTTATTATTTATTATTTTTGGTTTCATTTTTCCAAGCCATGGTTGCCTTGACTTTCCTAATCAGTGTTTCTCTAATGTTGCCTCCACCAAAAGTCTGGTGATGGTCTAACTGAAATGACCTGCAAGTGCATTTTCTTGTGCCAGACACTGTGTCCGAAGTCCAGGAGACATGAAAGTCAGAAGTCTGCTGTAGTCACTATGATGTGCTGTCTTGCACAGAATGTTGGCCAGTTGGTCTGTTCCCATACATCCCAATAAGAAGGAGAAATTGAAGGAGAAGTCATAGCCCCAGTGGCAGTTGCCTATGTACTATGAGTGGGCCATAGGAAGCCAGCCCTGGGTGTCACCCTCCCTTTCCTTTGACATCTTTTTCGACTGGGGACTTGATACTGTGACTTCACACAGCATTGGTGCTCACCTTTGCTGTGTACCTTCCAGTTCCATCACTGTTTGAATAATTTTTGCTACTAACACTTTCTAATGATGTAATTGCTTCCAGCAAGCTACAAATTACCTTACCATTTTTTTCGCTTCCACTGTCATTGTAGAACCTGTGGAATCTCAGCTTCTAACCCTGTGTGTACTCCTAAAGTTGTCTGTAGTAGTTTTAGGCTAATACATCTGTCAGTCTCAGATGCAAAATAAAGGCATTTTCCATGTCGTTTCTTCCCTGGAGTCACCTGCACAGTACACAGTTCACACATTCAGCACTTTAAGGGAAAAGTTGGTGCTAAGAAATCCAGAAATGGGAGAATTTCTGTTTTCCTAAAAATTGGATCATACTTCTGTGCAGAAGGTTGCAAGAGCAGTGTTTAGTGTAAGCAAGGCTCAGAAACTGAGATAACTGTGTGATTTTTAAATGTACTACATTCAGCTACATGCAGCAGGGAAGCACCATTTCACCTGCTGCACATACGTGGGGCTACCAGTGGCTCAAATGAGAGAGATCAGTCTTATGCTCTGCACTTGACTGTGGCTGGAATGGTGGTGGCATGTCAACAACCTCAACAGGCTATGGGACTCTCGGATGAGGAAAGGATTTGAAGATCTAAAGCTGAAAGTTAGGTATATTTGTGAAGGGGAATGCAATCAAAGGATACATTTTTTTCAGTGCATCAGAGGAAGGGGCTTTAAATACCCTCTCCCGAGGAATTCAGCTGCATATCAGTGAAGGTAAAGTGGATATAAGAAAAATGCCATGTGTATGGAGAGCATTAGGAAAGGTCATATATTTCAAGAAAGAATATTGTTTACAAGGAGTGTTAATAGGTTTCAAGGGAAATGTTAATTTTTTTTCCTGGCTGAAATAGCTACTGTAAGTTTTTAATGGTTAATCATTCATTCTTGAATTTTTATATTAAGCATTTCATATTACTTTATTGACTTAACTTTTATGCTCTTCTTCATTTTGACAGTAAAGAATGACCAGGCAATACTCTTTGAAAATTGGAGACCATTTGCAGCTGCTCTCTGCTGAGGAAAGTGAATAATAGGGTGCCCTCAAGGAATTTCAAAGGTATCACTCAACAGAAACTTTTGTGTCTGAAGAAAACTAGATCATTTTATCATGGTAGGCATACTGATATGTTTGCTTTAATAAAATGCCATATTTTTGCCTTTAATCTCTTGTCAACCAGCTATTAAAACCCCAAAGTGTATGCGTGCAGCACATGTAAACACTTGTAGTTTCAAGTTTGTCACACAACTTGCAAATAAAGACTGTAATTTTTGTTTAGTGAACAATCTGTAATAAAGTTACTGAGTAATGGCAATGAGGCTCTTTTTCTCACCCCTTCCTCAAGCCAACAAATCAATTTGGTTTAATTCAATAATCCATGCAATTTTTTAAAAGCATTATCTAAATCCTACAGAGTCCTCCAAAGTGGCCAGATGATGAAATAATGACAACTGTTTTCCATGTAAATAGTGAGGAGCACCTGAAATAATAGCAGTGTTGGAAGATGATTACTTATGAGAACTGACATTATGTGCCTCGAGCCCCTGGAATTTTGCACCTGCACTGAACAGTTCCCCTTGTCTTTCAGCATGGCAATTCTGTGCTGTTAACTCACTCATCATTTCTTGCCTGTTAAGGCAAGGCTTGACTCAGTGCCCACAGTAATAGAAGCTTGCTTTGGGAGTAAAAGGCATTGTTTGTGACCCAGCTCTTGTGGTCCTTGCATCATGTTAATTCAGAAATCCCTCAACGTTTTTGTGGATACCTTAACGAGTTTGGGAATTGTTTCAAATAATAGCAGAAGACTAAAAGATGCTATTTTCTGAGCAATGGCCAATAAATATTTTCTTAATAGCAGTTATCCTGTTTATGAAATAGATAAAAGAATAATTACATTAACAGATATCCATACCCTTTCTGTCAATCCTTGTGTGCTCAGGTATTTCAGAAGGCGATATACATGAACGAAGCCTGTTTGTTGATAAAACACTGCCACAAAAATGCAATGATAAAGATTCATAAAAACTATGGGTTTAAGATTGTCAGCAGTCATATATCACACCAGTGAACCACAAGTACTGGATAGTGTTGATGGTTGAGAGGGAAGAATAAAGCCTGACATAAATGCTGCCACATGCTTGTGTCTGTGGGACAGACCCCAGCACCTGTATGTGAACAAATTGGAAGTGAAGATTACATTTCCCTGAGCCCAGTGGAAAGGGGCCATAGTTACTCTAAGCCAATAGCAACACTGTAAACTGCCTGTTTGTACTCATCCTTTTCCCCATTGCATTAACTCTTGTCAATATTTCTTTCAATGGAATAGTGTTAATAGTTTCTACTTCTGAGGAACTTAGTACCACTACTGAGTTCCATGCCCTTTCTTTATCTCCTATGTTTTATTTAAGATGGAGTTTATCATAATGAAGTTAGTGTTAGGAGTAAAGAAATGTAATAAATTTCAAAAGTTACTATTTCATTGCTGATATTCCAGAAGTGGAGCCTGTAGTAAGTTTCCATGTAGGTGGGTGATGAAGAGTAAGATACCTTAAGAAAATTGCTTTCCTTTTATTGTTACAATGTTCTAGGTTTTATTTTTCACTGGAGTAGCTACTTATGTATGTGTGAAACTAAGAATTTTTTGTTCCTTTCAGAGAAAGTTAATATTCCTTTTCTGTGCTGAATTTCAAATACATAGTGCCCTAGGTTTTTTGGGTCCTTTTAAATCTCGTATTAATCTTCATTGGTTTTGGCTAGTTCACATCATTTAGTGCATTTCCCCACCTCTTTATTACCTTACTTTCTCCTGTCATGTATTTTCTTTGTTTAATTTGTTGGACCCATGTTCTACTTCTTCCTAAACTGTAAACTGGTAACTAGTTTCTTAATCACAGGAAGATGTTCCTGTAATCTATTATTTTGTTTATATCTTTTCACTGAATTTTTTCTCCAGGTGTGATGCTTCTCCAAACCTTTTTCTTTTTAATAAAAAAATGCTAATTTTTGACCCTGCTGACCAATCGTAATGCATTGAAAACTTAGGCTTATGTTATGGAATTTATACTCAACAGCCTGTTTTATAGACCTTCCTTGGAGTTTTGTGTCAGCCTGTTAACTGAGTTATTCTCATATCTAGGATTGCCACTAGCACTTTTTCATTCACATTTCATATAAAAAAATATTGATGAAATGATTAGTATAAGTTAACCATTCTCCAATAAGGACTAATAAATTATTGAGCAGGTCAATGCTGTTCTATATACAGTGTATAATCATAGCTTGTTACCATGTGAATACATGTGCATGATTTCCTACTTATTATCTATTATTGTTGCTTATTTTTACTGTGCTATCTGCTAAGTATTTTTTAATCTTTTCTAGGTGTTAGTATCCTCTACCACATTTTTGCTAGTAACTTGGACAATTTTAAGTCACTTAAGAGCCTTTGCTTTGGTTTGGAGCTGGTGTGTGGGCATCTTGAGACCAATCCTGAAGTTGGAAACTCTCTCAACTTTTGGTTCAATGTTGGCTGTTCTGACCTATGATTTACATGATGTTTTTCTCCCCCATTGTTTCCTGTTGGGGTACAATCTTTGACAACTTTTCCATATTGATAAATTGTGGATTATCCACTCTTGTGACATGTCTGCAAGGGACCTGGCTCTTGTAGTCTGGGTGCATCTTTTTAGTCCCTGATTCCTGTGGTCTTCAACATTAAAGGTTTTTGCCTGAGTCTGATGGCCTCTGATGGGAATTTTATCAACACTCTGTAAGATTTGTGGTGTTGTTCATCTCCCTCAGGAAGTTCTAGGATTTTTTTTTTCTTTCCACTAAGATGTTTGCTGGAAAAGGCTTTTTTGTAGTAATAGAGGGCTCTTGCAATCTCAAAACAAAGACATGCTACTATTAAATGTTGTAATAGGATAGGAAGTTTTAGCAAGGTGTCCTCTTGCTTAGTATTTATGGCTAAATCGCAGCTAATACACCTGGTGGTTTTTCTGGGTCCTGAAACAAGATGTGTATTTCAGACAATGTTCCATATCTTTTCAAAGTCTACATATGATTCAGTATGCAGTTCTTAGGTTTCTTTCACTGATATGCCAATGGGTGTGGATGGATAGGGTTACTGTTTTACACTGAAAAGTGAAAAAGGGAAGCCGTAGTGTACGATCATGAATTAATCAGGAAATTATCATTCTGTTGTAACACAACTGTAGTCTGTTACAACCTTTAAGTTTCTCTATTATATTTATTGCTGACAACCTGCCTTATGTCATCTGGATTAAATACTTACAAAATATGTTTGCAGGAAGAAACTGTGCTCCTTTTCTGCATTTTGTAATGGAATTTTTTGTCAATTCATTTGAGTGTGACAGGAGGTCTGACAGACAACTGATGAACCATAGCAGTTCTTGGGAGAGAGTGCAGGATACTGCCTTTAAAAACTGACTTTTATACACATGAGCATCATTTTTCAACATTCTAAAACATGCATCAAATATGTCTTAAATTACACATTTGCTGCATGGAGGCAGACAACAAGCAAGCAGGCAGTAATTAGAATGGAGCTGCAAGAAAAATTAGTTTCATGGTTATTCTTAGACTTTTTTTTTTTTCATTACTGGTAACAAAAAGGAAATTGTTTAAAGCCGTCCTGTGTGCACATGTCTGGTGTAGAGCAGCCCAGGTCAGAAAAAATTAAAAATGGAAATGTGGCTTTGCAGGAAGTTCTGGCCATGATAACACTGTGCATTTGTTAGCAGTAACTTGGGCCTTGGTCTTCACTGCAGTCCTTCACAGTATTTAGGGATGTGCAATATCAACTTCCTTACGTGTGGTTGTCTTTGGGATGTTAAACTAGACAGGCATCATGCACACTTCCTGGGACATGTGAAAGGCCAGTCTCCTATTTCTGCACAAGAGAACCCTGTGTTATAGAGGAGTACCTACAGTACTAGAGTTGTGTGGGAGTCCTTTTGTTTCAATCTTTTTTATCGTAATCTTTGGCAGTGCAAATGTGGTTATTTTCTCAAGAGAAGCTCTCCCACAAAAAAAAAAAAAAAAAAAAAAAAAAAAAAAAAAAAAAAAAAAAATCAAATTTTGTGGTCTTTCCTTACTTTGGGTCATCTCAACAGGGCAGGCAAAATATTTATGCAAGTAAAAATGCACAAAGTGTTCTGTACTAATCTGTATGGCACACTGGAAGAACAGGATCAGCTCCTCAGTCTGCCATCATCTTTTCATGCATATTTAGGCAAAATGCATGTCTGCTTCCTCTACAATCTGTAAACACTTTAGGACAAATCTTTATCTGCAGACAGACTGCAATGAAGCCCAGATTTTAACTTTGTCCTCTGGAAACTATTTTCAAAATGACTTTGTGGCATCTCTCTAAATCCAGATTTCAGTGCCAAGAGTTAAAGATAAAAATGAATGTTGTGGTCTCATTTTCATCCTGTTTCTATCCAGGCTTATCTAACACATGCCTGTATTTGGAAAGCAAAGGCTTCTGTGGTTAGACTAGAACTGGACTGTTTTGGGGAGGTATGTAGGGAATTACAAAAACTAAGCCTATTTTCCTCTTGCTCAAACTGAAAACATAAACATAAAAGACTCAAACTACTTGTGAGGCACCGTGGTCATGCTTTTTCATGGAGAATAAAAGATGTCCTTCAATCTGATTAGATAGGTAGTCTTTGTTCCTCCTTCTTGAAATAGTAGTGGAATGCAGGAGTCCAGGAAGGGACTGAATTTTCAGGTTGGTAAAAGGTGCCCAATCTGGAATTAAGTTGGGATTTGTGCATGTCAGGTACCTACAAACCTGCTGCTCATGGGACAACAACAGAGCTGTGCTGTTTGGCAGCAAAAGCAAAAATCATGGCAAATCAATTCTCTAAGCACTGTTTCACCCAGTAGCAGGGTTTCCATTTTCCCCTAGATATAGGATGAAATAGTTCAGAGACCTCCTTCTGTAAATACCTTTCTGGTGTTCCTGCAGGGAAGAGATTTAACGTGCAGGGTGAACTAGAGCAGAGAGACAGAGCTGTGTGTCATCTGTGTGCTGAAACTCCTCTCTGTGGGCACATGCAATTATTCTGAGGAGCCCTCAATACCGTGGTCTTCCTGTTCTGCTGAGAACTGCTTTTACAGGATCACCTGGAAGCTGCCATTAAAGAGTAGAATAATTCTCTGTGATATTGATGGTTTGCATGTCAAATAACTAAGAATAAATTTTCATGTAGGTGGAAGTATTTTTGGTAGAGTACAGCTTTGGAAATCTCTAAAGGAAAAACCAAAGCATGGAAACTTCTGTCTTGTGAAGGGTTGCTGAAGCTTCTGTGAAGGGTTGCTAAATGTTCCAATATTCTCAATGCTTTCATAGATTTAAGAAATCAATAGCCACACAAAAACTCCACTCTCAGAATGAAAATACTATGTACTGCAGATGCAAGATGGCTCTGATATGATCTACCTCCAACTCCTGTTTCACTTGGGCTTTTACTTTTTGTTTTCAGAGATTGGCAGGATGAGATGACAGTTTTTTCTGATGGTCCTCTTAATACTCTTCACTAACAAGGAAAGGGGAGGGGAATAAGTCTCTGCAATAATATTGACTTCTTATATGATACTGGGTAAGTCACAGGACTATTGTGTGCTCAGCTTCCTCAAGAAGAGAACAATACTATTTCTGTAGCTTTCACAGGTGTTATGACTGTTACTGTGAATAAAGGATATTTTGTTTTTCATGGGTTGAACCAGCACAGAATGTTTTCAGTTCTCTCCTAAAAAAAAAAAAAAGAAAGAATGTTTCCAATCAGTCAGAGTGCTTTGGCCAGCATATATTGAATTGTTCCATCATGCTGTATAGATGTAAAGTTTTTGATTTTTTCTTTGTTCATTTGTTTTAAAATATTTAATTCTTTTGAAATCGTAGGTGAATTTTTAAGTGAAAACTGTCCTTCTGGGAAAACCAATTCTCTTTAGAAAATATTGAAGTAGAATACTTCTTACATCTCAGACAGTGAAGTCCTTAGCATTTCTGAAATAGCTCTGTCAGAAAAAAAACCAACCAGCTACTCTTCGACTTTTTCAGTTGCTTCTTGTTCCATTCCCTGTATTTTTTCAGCCAAGCTGGGTGTGAGTTTATTGTAACAGTGAAATTCTTTGAAAGATGAACTTATGCACCAAGGTCCATTAAAAAAGCTGAGGTGACTTTAAAGAACCCTTGCAACCTTTGGACTCCAGTCCAATTTATAGAAATTTGTATTTGTATGTCTTCTGTGGGCTTCCCAAGGAATCAAAAGTGTGACAAAATTTCTTCCATGTTAAATTCCAGTACTGAACATTTTTTCTACAGTTCTGGCATTGACGAATGTTATTATTCCAGTGTGTGTTTAGGGCACTTCAGAAGGCAACTGTTGAGCCCTTTTCTGTAATGTTTGACTGTGGCTTTGCAGAGATTGCCCAGTCTGTCCCTTAGTGCAGTTTACCACCTGGGCACAGTCCCATTACACAGCAGAGTCTGTGCCACAACCTCTTCTAAATGCTTTGATTTGGAGTTATGGTCAGACTGTAGTCAGCTATTTGGACAAAAATTCCCATTTTCTTCATCAAAGCATGAGTGCTAGTATCAGCTGGTAGTTTGCCTGATAAGAATTTCTTAGTGCTTAGATATTTTCTGGATGCCTTGAAGACAGCTTTTCCAAATTTTTATGTAGGAATAAGCACACTTGCTTCATCAGGTCTTACAAAAGCCAAACCCCAAAACCTCATTCAGAAATTCATAGCATGTCTACCCTCTTTCTTCCTGTAAAGGGAATGAAGAAATATTTATTTTATGTTGATTAGCTATCAGTTGAAATAATATCAGTTGAATAATTTCTGTCTTGTTATAACAAGACCGAAAGCAAACTTCCCTTGTGGTGAGCAATCATGTGATTGCACATTTATTAACAAACTATTGTTTGTAAATATGAAAAAAAAAAAATCCCAGACTGCTTAAAACATAATTATTAACGTAACAAAGCAAAGCAAGAAGAGCATCCAAAGAATTGATGTTTGAAGACACAGATAATCCTGTAATTGCTACTTCTTGGTAAAATTCTGAGTATGTGAGAGAGAGCCTTTATTTTAAAATGGCACATACACATCAAAGACACTTTCCTTGTCTTTCATACAGCTTTCTTTCAAGTAAAGAAACACCCACACAGAAAAGGAAAAAAAAAGTTCTGTTGTGGTTGAAAGCCTGTTCATTTCTGCTCAAAGTAAATGCTGGTTTTTGGCAGCCTACAGATGGAAATGTGTTTAACCCTAGGAAGGTGAATTGCTGCTACAGCAAGGACTGGAAGTGGATGTCAGCACAAGGGAATGATTGTCTGTTTTTTTGTGGCTGGTTCTTTGCTGAAGAGTTTTGGACTAGCCCTTGCCAAGCTCAGAGAAGTGTTTGCTTGCTTCAGTTGCTGATCTTCATAAAAGCATCATGCAAGGAAAAATGGCCTTAGTGGGGATGAGAACATATTGCAGGTTTCAATATTAAAATTGGAAACCTGACTCCTACATACTCCTGCTAGCAGGACTGTCTGGTCAACTTTCCTGAGAGTAGCAACCTCACTATCTTGATGTAGAAGATGTCAAGAATATGCTGTGAGGATTTTTCTCTCACTGTGATTAGCCTAGGACTAGAACATCACCTGTAACCAAACTAGTGTCTTAGAAATTAAGCACACACATTTTAATAGGAATCTGTCTACTGACATGCACACAAAATAATAGAGGATAGCCTGTATATATGATTTTTTTATCCTCCTATGGTCCTGTACTCCCGTATACTACATGGTATGCAACTGCATTTTCATCTCCATAACATTTTACAAAACATTTGTAAGTGTTCTGTTTATCGGATTTTCCCACTTTTCTTTAAGTGATTGGCAGGAGCTGGTGGAAATTTGGTGTACTCTGAGTCATCATTGTGCCTACTTGTAGCTTATGTTAATTTATATGTGGTGGGCTAACCCAGGTGCCCACCAGAGCTGCTCTATCACTTCTCTCCTCAGCTGGTCAGAGAGACAAAATATAGCAAAAGGCTCCTGTATTGAAATAAGGGCAGGGAGACAGTACTTACCAGTTACCATCACAGGCAAAACAAACTTGATCAAGGGAAAATTAGTTTTATTTATTGCCAATCAAGGGGAAAAATAGTTTAATTTATTGCCAAACAATTCAGAGTAAGATAATGAGAATTAAACACTAAATCTTAAAAACACTTTCCCCTACCCTTCCCTGCTTTCCAGGTTCAGTTTCACTCCAAAATTCTCTGCCTCCTCCCCCCAGCAGAGTAGGGGAATGTGGAACTGGGGCTGTGATCAGTTCATCACACGTCCCTACCTCTCCTTCCTCCACAGAGGCTCTTCACATGCATCCCTGGCTCCAGTGTGGGGACCTTCCCATTGGACACAGTCTTCCATGAATTTCTGCAAGGTGAGTCTTTCCCACAGGCTGCTGTTCTTTATGAACTTCCCCTCCATGTGTCCCTTCCACAGTGTCCGGTCCTTCAGGAACAGCT